>BRDA01013156.1:29362-45868 GCA_036984385.1 Crenuchus spilurus | reverse complement strand
AGCTCTGCTGGCCATTGAGAGGACACTAGTCAAATCCCTGGAAAAGACGCCTTGTTGGTACGACAGGATCACAGATCATTTTCTTGAAAAGGAATAGAGGGTAGAATGTACGTATAAATAAACCGACACATTTTATGATGTAGGCCGGAATTGAGCTTCCCCTCCTTGAAAGACCAGCATCCACCACTGCAGGAGAGTGATGGCTTTTCTGTGAACCCCACACTTCATGGCCTAAAGTCACTGATTTATGGTTCGGGTGTAACAATTTCAGCTCTGGTTCTCATTTACCATCCTTGGCAGAAATCAATAATCAAAGCAATGAATCTGGATAAAGCCTACCAGAGTAAAGTGGGTGGGGCTTATGCTGGGACACACCTATACTGGGCTTTTTTAAGAGTCTGGGGTGTGCTGTATGGGGTTCATTAAATTACAATGCACCAAATGACTGCAAAGAAGCTTTTCTGGAGAACATATTGGTATATTTAACCTATATTTGACCTCAAAATGAACACCTTTCTATCAAAACTATGTTTTTGTCTTTTTAATAAATGTACTGAAGCAAAACCGAATCAAGTAAAGAACAGAACTACACTCAACGTTAAATTAACCAGCCCACAGAAACATCAGCCCATGTCAGACCACATTCAGAGCTGTCCAGAGCTTTCCATTGACCTGTATTGTCACAGCTTGGCTGAATTTCACCACTGTCTGCCTGCTGCTGTGTTTGTTGACAGGCGAACTGTCCCATATGGAATGTCCAGTTACAGGGGCTCACAGCGCAGGCGGCGCTCTGCGGCCAACAACAACGAGACACACCGCTGTGTGTGCACTCTGGAGAGCGACTCTGTGTGTGGCCACTTCTGTGCTGAGAGGTAAATCACTGACACTTCTGCAACCACAGTGTTCATTCATGCAGCAGGTCTGATTTCAGCCGACTGATCCTTACTCCACCTGCAGAGCAACTGTTGCCAACTTAGACAAATTTTAAAGAAAATTTTAAAAACTGAATGCAGCCTAATCAGAACTTGTAGTTTTTATTGTATACATGTTAGCATGCTCTCAAATCCATTGTTTCTACAAATATAGGGTGATCAGATCTGACGTGATGAAACAGAGGACACCTTGGCGGGGGGTTGGGGGGGCAGGGGCGTATAATGTATTACATGTTCAAATACAAATTTTTTTGGTGCTTGAACACAAATTTTATTATTAACAATTATTAATAAATATTGACAAATTATGATTGATATTTTATTAATAATTACTAGTTAATATTAATAATATACTAATAACTATTAAATGTTATTATGAATAATAAAGTAATAAAAATTGATATTGACCATTAATAAAATATTAATACATTATTATATATTATTTATAAATAATAAACAGTTAAAAGCATGTTGCATAAAATTATCACCCAATCCTTTTCAGTCAGCTTCACTTCATCTCATTATCACCAATGTTACACATATGTTTGGACTGTATGGTCAATTGATCTTATTTACACAAAAATATACATAATTTTTAAGTAAAAAAAATCAGAAATTCAGAATTATTTTGATAATTGTTACACTTAGAGGCATGTAAATAGATAGCTTATCACAAACTGGTAGACACACACACTCAAATGTAAATATTAATGAATTTTAATATGAAACCGCTGATAGTAAAATACGTCTAGCTGACGTGACACAGGCAAAACAAACGCTCAACACATTAACAACTTACAGGTGAAAACAGACTGCTGGCCAAATTGCAGTCCAAACTCTATTTGAGAAAGTGACAGCAGCGATGGCCAATCACACGTTGGCAAGAAACAGCAGAACCAATCGGTGAGCTTGTGGCAGTCTAAAGGGAAACCGGCTTGTATTTCAGCTGGGTCTCCATTTAATATAGCGTAACATCTCACTCAAGCGAACCAAACAGAATAGGGGGAGGGCCAGACTAGTTTGTGAACGAAACGCTTCTTGAGTATAACAAAATCCCGGATGTTTGTGAAATTCCACCCGGACATCCTCAAAAAGAGGACATGTCCGGGTAAAAGAGGACGTCTGGTCACCCTATACAAATATGTAATGTGTTTAGCAACATTATCTGTCACAATCATTCATTTTCAGCTTAGACATAATTGTGATGTTTTGTAACTATTAAAAATACATGCCTGACATGACCAAAGCGATTGAGTTCCCTAAAAGCTGCTGCTGTTAGATAAAAAGTTAACAACTGGAAAATATTTGCAATTAGGTGATCATCTAATAGACCTATTTGCAGCATACGTGAACTCAGCACTTTAGCATTTTAACTGGAAACTGAAGGTTATTTAGTAACTCTACAAACAATATTGAAGAATATGAAGAAATATTTGCCAGCAGTCTATAAAACTTCACAACAGATGGGCTTAGCATGGACACCTCATTTAGTAGCTCAATCATCATTATCATATATTATTTTATACTCTACATCCAAGTTAAATTTAGATCATATGGTTTTCACATCCTTTACATCAGCACTGGACCTGGAGATCTGCCATCCTAAAGACTAACTGCAGAAAACGTCACATTTAGGTTCGCTTTCTTTAAATTATGTGGTAACTTTTCAGACTGACCAGGGGTGGCCAAACATTTGCACATGACAAACCATTCATTTAGCAGATGATTTTAAAACATGCAAGCTGAACCAATACAAAGTACAGTGGAACCTCGGCTTTTGTCATTAATCTGTTCTAAAGTGCCTGATAACCGAAACGAACAATAACTGAAGCAATATTTCCCATAAGAAATTAATCTGTTTCATAAACTCCAAAATATTTTTATTATTATTATATATTTTTAAAAAAATGTTTTATACAGAATAACTATAGTTTTACATACAGAACACAATGAGACAAACACAAAAGACTAATGAAATGGATAAATGAACATTTAACATCACTCTTACAGGTTTACGCTCTGTTTTAGAGAGTGCTGGTGTGGGCCAGCTGGCAGCCTTTGTTTTGTACACCAGTTCTCAGCCACTATTTGTTTTCACACCCGTTTTCAGACATTAGTGCCACGCACCATCGCTTTAGTGTGACGTGTTTTAGTTAGTTTTGAGCGCTATCAATGAGAAACAAAGTCAGAATGAACGATAAACGCGTGGGTGAGTGACAAGTGCATGGGTGGATGTTTGTTTTTGCGAAATTAGCGGCGAGTCATGTGGGCACGCTGAAGAAAAGCAGGCGGATGAACCAAGCTGAAAAGGTCTACAGTAACCGAATTGTACGATAGCCAGGGCAAACGATAACTGAGGTTCCACTGTAGAGAGAATCTGTAAGGACTTATGGCTAAAACTCTTGAGTTCTGCTGTAGATTCAGGCTAATCAATATGGAAATTTTATTAGCAGATTAAACTGACTGTTTGTCTTTTGTTGTTCTATCAGGGGCAAGTCTCCATGACCTTCACTTCCACAGAAGCTAAACTATGTTGGAAACATCCCATCCTTGCATTCTTCTGTCCTAACAGCTGGAGATTCACCTTAAGGGTATGGCTTACCTCTGTCTGAGGAGGATGGATCCTGTTATTCATGGGAGATCTGAACGGAAAGAGAAGAGGAACAATGGAGTTTCTGTAAATGCTTTACGTTGTCAAGAAGGCAATGAAGCAGAAATAAACCAGAGGGGGATTTGAACAGAACGACCAGCTTTAAGCTAACTCATCGCATAATTGCTTATCTTCTGGATCTACGTGTCAACTGAGGCTGATATTCTGTCTCTGCAAACGAAGGACCTTCTTAATTCTCACGACTAATAATGCACTGGTTTACTTTTTCGTCTGTGGCAGTGATCTGCCTGTGCTTTACTAAAGATTAGTATGTGCTACGTCAGATTAGGTAAAGTCACTGAGGACTTCAGTAAGTTCCATGGCTGCATACTGCACATTCAGAGACGACACTGAGGTGTTGCTCATTTCTTATAAAGCTTCTGATTAAAGATGGACTCACAAGCAGAGAAACAAATCAGAAGTCTGTACATCACACAACACTTTTCAAGCCGTCAATAGACCACTTTCATTATAACCATTTTCATAACACATTATTATTATTAATTATTATTAATTATTATTATTATTTTGACTTGTAAATATGGACAGTGCATCAGCTACAATATACTGCATCCGAAACTTGTAACACTTTATTGTATAGTCATATAGTCCTAATTAGAGATTTACCGATAGCCATTATTAGTCATTAAGGCCACCGATAACTGATATTTGTGAATGATATACACTTAGCATAATTCTAATATTTGTACATTGCATTAAATGAACATAGTTTAATATATGAGTGTTATAAAACATAGTGCTTTGAGCTTTAGACTGTGGTAAAAGCATCAAAAAGCATGTTTGACTGGATTTACTCAATATGTGGTCCACATTTCTACCAATCAAATAGTGCTATGATGAGGACACTGGACCAGACGACAAATATGTTTTTGTATTCAAAAATTATAATCCAATTATAAATCCAATCCAATTATAATCAAAGACCAATAATCAGTCAATCCCTCTGTATGTTTCCAGATAGCTCGCTTTTTATTAAGAAACTCCCAAACACGTTTAAAAGGTGACTAGTTTTGGTTACTGCATTTAAAAGAAATACCTTGCCAGCTAAAACATTTCATTTTGTAGGACAAAAGGAAGATATCCTAGCTTTTAGCCATATAAGTGTTCACCTTTCCCAGGATTAGAACATATTTTCATTCATTACCATTCACTGTGTGCATCACCATATAATTCAGTGCTACACTAACACAACATTACAAGAAAGGCAATGTTATAAATGCCCTCTTAAAAATAAAGGTACCAAAGAAAAATCATTAAAACATTGAACAGTTCAAAACATCTTAAAAATGTCTTTAAAATGTAAATAAGATGAGAGTGTGAAGAACCCTTTGAAATTAATATTAAAATATGTCATGTAAACTGTTCTGTTAATGATGCCAATTTGTTGGAGTAACACACCGCAGATCACTTTTCTAATTGAAATGTAATGAAAGTGTAAAGAACCTTTTCATAGCTAGAAGAACCTCCACATATTGTAAATGCTCTGCACTAATTAAACATGTTCTCCTACATCTTTTAATAACTTTTAAGAGTGTTTAACTACAGATTAGAGAAGAACTCTTCAGAAACCTTTACTTATAAATGTACTGATCTGGATGTACAGTACCACTCAAAAGTTTGGTTTTTCATGATTTAAAAATGGTCTACACAGTAAATATGGCAGTGTTAAATCAACACTATTAGAGTTAAATTAACACTGAGAGTGTTACATTTTGACACCCTCAGTGTTAATTTAACTCTAATAGTGTTGATTTAACACTGGCATATTTACTGTGTACATTGTAGATTAATACTAAAGTCATCTAAACTATGAATAAACACATCTGTAATTATTTAGTAAACACACAAGTAAACAAAGCAGAATATGTTTATATTTGACATTCTTCACAGTAGGCACCTCTTGCTTAGATGCCATCTTCTTGGCATTTTCTCAGTCAGCTTTATGAGGTAGTCACCTGGAATGGCTTTCAGTTAACAGCTGTGTCTTGTCAAGAGCTCATGACTTGCATTTCTTGCCTCTTAATGTGTTTGAGACATCAGTTGTGTGTCTACTTTGAAGTAAAATCTAAAACATTGTTTTTTTTAACACTTTTAAGTTTATTACATGATTCCTTATGTGTTCACTCACAGTCTGGGTGACTTCAGTGTTCATTTACGAAGTAGGAAAAATAAATAAAAACACTGAATACGAAGGTGTGTCCAAATGTTTGACTGGTGCTGTACGTTCTCTCATTTGTTCCAAATTCATTTCTGTATGATTACCCATCACTGTCTTGAAATCTCTTTCAGTCGAGTTTCTTAAAAGCCCTGTTGGGATTGGATTAGTTTATCAGGGAGATGTCTGTACACGTCTCCTCTGTAATGAAGCTCCTGCATCTAGGCAGCATTAAAATCACCAGAGCAGTGAGTTTCTCAGGCGTTGTATTTTTTACTAACCTTGATGTCTGTGTCACATGATCATAAGATCACAATTTGTACCCGTATCTGTGATTATAATAACTCCTTTAATAAGGATCTTATGATTTTCTTTTTTCCTCCCCATAATGCTCTCCCAGAAATGTAATGGTAGAAAATGGTGGAAATGGTAGTGTAGATGCTTTTTTTTGGGGGTTTGTGATTGGTGAAGATGAATGTGCTAGGAGACTAAATATGGCTAGTAGCAGTATCTATAATATTATCTATATAGTATCTTTAAACATCTGATCAACATCTTCAACACTGATGGTGGTTTGTATCAGGACTAAAATGATCAGACAAGCTCTGAGTTAGATAATTCAGTCTGGAATTTCCTTCGAGAACAAACATACATGATAGATCCAGACAATCACCAAGTTCCCAATTTAATCCTAACGATGACCTGCTTCTTCATGTGAATGTGTTCCTGCTTTTTGATGTTCAGCATAGGCCTACGTGTCAATGTACAAAGCTGTGTACAGTACATCACTTTAATATTAAATTAAAACTGTCATTGTTACTATCTTTGCTGTGGTCATTATATGTCTTGTCAATTGGAGTTGGCCGAGCTAAGCTTATGGAGGCAAAACAACAGACTAAAGAATGCTGTCAACAATTGATTGAGCCAGCTACAAACCTGAGGATCAAGCGTAATATGAATGCCTGTCATTTTTGGGCTTTACTGCTTCTCTCCTGATTCCAAACAGTGAGGGTATTATCCTACTGCAAGAACAGCTTGTTGTTTTGGAATTTGCCCTGGATATGCCCCCCTGCCCAGAGTCCAGGAGGGGCAAGACCGAAGCGTACATGGGAACAGGCCTTTTTTTGTCTTTACAGATGAGAGAACTAGACAGGAGCGAAGGACACATGAAAGCATACGAACCTCCCAGCTGGGGATGTTTACATATTAAGAAAAGACAGACTTTATGATCCAAGTATTAAAAAAGTTCCACCCTGTAAACAAGGATTAAGAGGAAATTGGATTTGTCCTTTACCTTACTCAGGACTACATTTGATCTATTTTATGTCCAGTAATCAAGTAACAAATATTGCAGGTATTACATACTTAAAACTAATCCTTACCGTGTAGATGGAAGAAATGAAATGGAGCAGACTGTCTATTCAAATAGTTCTGGAATAAAAACCTATAATATTATTACTGGAAAAGTATAATAAACAGGGCAGCAACAATACAACATGTTGGTCTTTTCTGATGTCATGTCATGTCATACGCCGTCATCGCTTCGATGGTAGGCTGCACAGATGAGTCACTTCTCTCCAATGCCATCTGTCTCTGGTTGCTTGTAGCAGGCTAGCACCTGATAATCCAGTCCATGTCTTGATGTTATCCATCCAGGACACTTCTCAACACCCACCCTGTCTCTCACAGTGGGTACCATGGACCTCTTTATCCTGGGCGACGTCCGAGCCAGTATGGCATTCTTAGTTTTTGACTTCATTTGTGCTCTGTGGGATAAATAGACTGACTAAGCATCCCAATCTCTTGTCAGCCCTGCAGTCTACTCGATGTTGTGCTAAGTTGCACCTAGCATACACCTCATCATGAAAAATCAACATCCAGTGTTATTAGCAGCTAAGCATCTTAACACCAAAAGCTGTAAGAACCGTGCTGCAGCCCACAGTTCCAGGTCCCGATGGATGGGGAGTGTGATCGCTCTTTGTCTGGAACCTCCTCTTCGACCTTACCATCAAGGGTGGCCCTACCAGGAACAGAGCTCTTACCAGATGGTATTGCTCTTAGATTCAAAGGTTCTCTCAAGCTTCTCCACCACGGCAAGGTAGCGATCTCAGGAGAAGCTTTTCTGATACTGATAGCTAATCAATTCGATTCACAATTTGTGATTCATGATTTGGTATTCTTGCTATATCTAGAAGAATATGACTATAATCAGCTAACTAAGGATGCTTTCATACCTGTTGTTTGGTCCAGACTTTCAGACTTTTCAGTTTGGTCTGAACCAAAATAGTAGGTGTGAAAGGGAACGTGAACCACGGTCCAGACCAAAGGAGCAAAATTGGTCCGACCAAAAGAGGTGGTCTTGGTTCGGATTTACTGAACCACGGTCTGGTTCATGTGCAGTGTGAAAACACTTTTCTAGAAGGTTCGGACCTTCGGACCAATTACAGGAAGTTGAGGCAGGCGTTCCTCATCCATTCAGAAAACCAGAAAAGCAGAAAAATGAGCCATAGTGAAGAAATGTTTCATATAATTTTGGTCCGATGAACATGTGAAAAGTCAGCTTGAAAAAAATGCACAAAAATGCTGAAACGTGCAGCTTATTTTCTGAGAGAATCAGAGAGAAAGGATAAGACAGGATGGCAGAACAATGCCACCTTAAGGTAAACACACGCCAACGTCAGACGCACGTCCTTCTACAAACCAATCAGTGTCAAGTGTAGGAAGATGCACCCCACACAAGTGATGACCAGTGATGGCATAGTTACGTTGAAAAAGTAATCTGATTACTCCTTTAAAAAGTAACTTAGTTACTTTACTGATTACTTGATTTTAAAAGTAACTAAATTAGATTACAAGTTACTTTATTTGTTACATTCAGCACCTGCAGGCAACACCCCATGCCACCTCTACATAACAAATGACCAGGGGCGGATTTAACCAACACGCAAACCACGCAATTGCTTGGGGCCCCGGAGATCAGGGGGCCCCCTGCTGGCTAAAAAAGGTTGGCAAAAAAAAGACAGTTTTGGTTCTCTGCTGATTTTTCTGTCCAAAAACAGTGTTACGCTATATTCAAAAGAGACAGGCTGAGCAATAGGACCCAGCACAAACAGCCACTCAGTCGGAAGCCTATTTCTCTTTAGATGCTGACAAGCTCATTTGGCTCTGTTCTTGCTAACGTGTGATTGGCAGTCACTCCGTCAGCATCTGGACTTTCAAACCATCCATTATCAGACCAGTTATCAAAATTATTAGTATATTATTAATAGTAACTACTAATTCCTAATAAAATATTATGAATAATAATGTTTAAGTAATGTTTAAAATGTATGTATAATAATTGATATTTATTAATAATCAATCATAATAATTTAATTTATGTTTAAGCCTGTACCGCACCATAACCATAAAAAAGAATCTGTTTGATCAGGGCCCCCAGACATGACATTGCTTGAGGCCCCAGATCTTCTAAATCCGCCCCTGCAAATGACAACCAGTTTAGCCAATACTGACTTTATTGGAAATGCATTTTTAACAGCAACAATGTATCTCCTGACATTTAAAGTTTAACTTAAAAACTATTTCCTGAAAAATACATGTTTTATATATAAAAAAGACGGTTTCTCTTGAATTATCTTAAATATAATTTTTTAATAAAAAATAAAATACAGTCTTTATTGACTTCACTTAACATAAATAACTGTTTTTATAAATCTTTCTTGACCTGACATATTTAACTGTTAACACTGTATTGGCAAAACTGAACATCGAATCTGTTGTTCACAGCATTAGAGTAGAAAGGAGTGTTTTTACAAAACAAAACACAGTGTATATGGTAGTGAGTTATAATCATCTACATTAAAATAAATAAACATTTGAAGTGTATCAGTCTGTGTGTAATGAATGAATATAATATACAAGTTTCACTTTTTGAATTTAATCACTGAAATAAATAAACTTTTTCATGATAGTCTAATTTTATGACCAGCACCTGTATATACTGCCCTACCAACTTCAAGTCCAGCTTCTGTTGTGTGGGCCAATTATTAAAAATGATTAAACCTTTTATCTTTGTGTATTTACCAGTAATTTATTTTTGTTTACTTTTGGTTTAAGACATTTGGATTTCATGAGACAGTTTACAGTTTATGTAATATTTTGGTTTAAACTAGATAAATTAATGTTTCTTATGTGTTAGTTCATAGTGTAGTACTGCAATGTCAGTATAAAGGGTTACTGTCTCTAAGAAAAATGCTGTTTTGGGGGATAAGCTGTATTAGCGAGTGAGTAGGAGAAAAGTTTCAACATAGACAAAGGCTGTGGAAGCTCACGGTTTTCTTACTGATTTTGTTTGATAACTGTATTGTGGAAACGTGGAAATAAAGTTTGTTTTTCATTTAAAACTTCATGTGAAGTGGAAAATTGATAAGTATCACATTGACCGACGTGGCACAAGTAAAGCACTATCCCGAGACGCATAAAGAAAGTAAAAATATATCTTTTACTAAGGAAAATTACCAAAAAAAAGTAACGTACAGTGACTTGGGTAAGTTACTTTAATCTGATTACTGGATTGGAAATAATAACGTGTTAGATTACTCATTACTGAAAAAAATGATCTGATTAAAGTAACGCGTTACTGACATCACTGGTGATGACAACAGGACATGGGCGTAGTATACAAATGTCTTTGCTGCACTCACAAAAATGCAGTGTGAAAAAAACTAATCAGACCAAATATGTACAAGGTAACAAACACACAAGCCTTGGTTCTGACCATGGTTCAGACTTTCAGGTGTGAAAAGCCCTAAGAGATGAGGCAGGAGCTTGACTTAGATGGCATAATTCCATTACATTAAGATTTTAAATATAACAAACTTAAAAATAGCTGATGGCAAATGTAGGGATGACCACATCAACACTGATATTGATACTTTGAATCCAGATGTTTCCTTTTCAACAATCCTCTCATAAAAATACTGATTTTTAGACCAAGAGCAAAATCTGTCAGCATTCAGCATTCCTGTTTCTTCCTGATATATTATCGGCAACCTTAACATATTAAACAATATATTACATATATTTCTATCCATCATCCCACCTGCTTAATCCTCATCAGCGTTGTGGTTAGTCCCCTAACCCACCACTGGGTGCTTGCAATAGCATATTTACAGTTGGTTTATTAAAAATGCTTTTCAGTAAGACTCAACGACAAAAATTCCAATAACATGATAATTTTATTTAAAAATGCATTTATTCAAAATGCTTAAGTTAACATTTCCTGTAATGAATGATTAGCACAATGAAATAAATAATGTCTCATCTAAACATCCCTTACTTAACAACAAAAGTTAACAATAACTCTCAACTCCAAATAACACATGATACTCAGTTACCCTCAGTAACGAACGAAATATTGTTCTGTAGGCTATTGGAAAAAAATAAATTAACAAATGACACACCATAACAATAACACACTGTGCACAAGGCTTCCCATTTGTCTCGACCCGGTCTGAAAGCGGGGAAACTCTTCTGTAAATCGTCGGTAAACATACACTTGCGCTTCGGCATGTTGCTTGCGTACTGACAGTCACGCTGCCCTCAGAACAGGGCTGCGCTCAGGGATTACGTCACACGCAGCGCCGTGAGCAGTGCCCTAGTGCCTGTAAATTTACATTTTAATGGGCCAATGAAGATAATTTGAAAAACCAGGACATTTCCTCACTTTTTAAAAAAAACCCGGGACGCCCGGGACAGGACGTGAAATACGGACATGTCCCGGGAAATACGGACGTTTGGTCACCCTAGTTAACAGATTAAGGGTTAGAGCTAAGGTCACAGTCAGAAACACAAGAAAAGATAAAAAAAAAAAAAAACACCTAAGAGTAGACTATGAATCTGTGGCCTGTGACTGCACATATTTTTCAAATTCTGGCCTACAACAAGAACAGCTGCAGAAACCCTGCATTAAGGTATCATGAAAATTTAGGAATCTAATGCTAGACTAGATAGGTTAGCTAGCTACTATGTTACAGCCCATTTCAAGATAATAATAAGCAGATCATCAACTGATAGCGCAGGATATGGGGCAGTTTAAAATATGAGGGGACAAATATGTGAGCTTGCTGTCACAGCTTCACTTAACTCTTTATTTTGCATGTTCTTCCAGTCCAGAGCTTGTTGTCCGGCTTACCTTCATACTAGCAAAGGTTTAGCACCGGATTCAAAGTTATCATGACCACACCCTTCTGTGTTCTGACTGGTCGCTTCACAGAACCAATCGTATCCAATAAATAATACTCCAACAAGTGCAGCAGGGAGGCTGCATGAGGCTACTGTCAGTACTTTGGAAAAGGGGAGGATCTCACACAGCACCCTCTGCTGGCTGGGTACAGTAACTGCAGAACGATTGGTGCTGTCATGTGAAGCAGGCCATGGGAGCTTGACAGTTTAAAGGCAATGTGGTACATAAGTAATGTAATTCAAAACCAATTTAATTCTTAAATTAAATCATATTACAAAGAATTATTTTGCATGCATTACTTTTCCCTCACTAGCACAGTTTGCATTTTAATGACATTAAAAATGCTTACATACTATTTATCTTTTTTGTCACCTGAAACTGTAAAAAAAAAAAAAAAGTCATCCTTTCATGGGGTTAACCACTTATTTTCCTTTCTTTTGTACAACCTTTTACAATAATACATATTTTTACAATAAAAAATGTTCTTTAGTCAAAAAGCCTCTGGAAAAAAAACTGAATATACTTTAACACTTTATTTGAAACTGAAGACATTAAAATGTCACAATGTACTTTTTATAATAATTAATGATTTTTATAAATATGCACATATAATATTTTTCATTGTAAAGGCTCAACTATAGTCATAATAATGAAATGAGTAATGAAATCTTACTACAGTAAGAAATGAAACCGGTTTTACAGTAAACCACTGTGAAATTTATGATGGTCAGTTATTATACAGCAACCAAAGTCAGCAACAGTCCACCATGTGCAGCTGTACAGGGGCAGGGTGCATTGTGGGTTTGTGTCAGGGGACAGAATACAGTGATGAGTAAACGCTGTGCATGCTGCTTTTTGGAAAAGAGTTTCGGAAATAATTTTTTTAGGAGTTGAATCTGTGAAACACAAAGTTAACTTAAAGTTAATATGCTTTAAATAGCTTTTAGGCTACATTCACATTACAAGCCTCATTACTCTATTCAGATTTTTTGCTCACATCGGATTTGACTGCTTTGTAACCTGCATCTGTCTGAATGAATGTCTCTGAAATGACGCACATGTGCACATTGTTATGTTTATGCAGGTTGCCTCGGTCACCATTAACAAAAAAAATGGTGTACAGGTTTGCAAAAATACAGTCACCAATATAACCTCAGAGGTGGCAGAGATTTTTCACTAAATAGGAAATAAAATGAATAACAAAGATTAAAAGATTTACTTTTTTTATCTGTGATTAGAGGCTATAGATTTGGGGCTAGTTTCAGTTTGAGTAGAGTGACTTTCTGCAAGACCATTTGAAGGAGGATTTTGGGGATCTGGCAGTCCTTTAATTGTGAGACAGACTGTATTAAAACTGGTAAAACAGACATGATAGTAGCTGGTGTGTGATGGTGTTTTGCTCAGTAAACAGCAAGTGGACTGTACACGATAAGGTTGGGAAGGTAAACAAATGCCAGCTGGATTACTTTAACTGTTTTCACAGCTCTGCAGGTAAATGAGAGAAACTAGCACTGGCACAATGTGCATCCATGAAGGCAAAAAGACACATGAAATCTGATCTGACTGGTCACATTAAAGACTCATGCTCACAAATGTGATACGTTTTCAATTTATGGCCACAGATGAAAGCTTAAATCTGATTGAAAATATCAGATCCGACAGACCTAAAAAGATCAGATCTGAGTCACATTAGGGCAAAAAGTCTGATTTGAGTCACTTCAGCCTGCTAATGGGAACATAGCCTTAGAGACACAGGTCCAGCACTGACTTACTAGTTATCAGTTTTGGCTGATCTTTCCTGGTGCACTGTACTGATTACGTTACAGCACCTCCACTCCAAAAATGTCACAACTTCAGTTACAAATGACACAAAGCGAGTTGCTGGAAAGTATTTAATGTTCATTTAAATCTCCACTGAGAAACATTTAATGAACACAATATACAATTAATGTGTACATCTGCTATGTTTTTTTTTTGTTTACATAAGTGAATATGTCATTTATGTTTATGCAAATAAAAAGTGCATAGAGCTGCAAATTTTATTTGTGTTGGTCAGTACAAAACTTTGTGAACTGACTTAAGCTTGTGTACCTGTATTTTTTATTTTACTTTCAGCACATTTCAACAACACTGTGCTAATACTGATAACCATGATCATTTTGTCACCTATAATTGTGATATAAAATTTTCATCGCTATAATACAAGCAAATGTATAATATTTATAATAATATATATATATATATAATTATTATATATTATATTATATAGTATATATTATAATTATATTATATAATTATAATAATTTATAATCAGTTTACAACATCACTTTAGATATATATTAGCCTGTAACACTAGATTGAGAGATAATTCCTCGTATTTAGCATTAAAGTAGACCAACTGTGACAACAACTTAGAAACAACATAAGATGTATACAATTTGGAAATGTGAAGAAAATGAATTACTTTACTCAGTTTCACTTTCACAGTTTATACAAGCTCATTTTTGAACATCAGCTTCAATAGCCTAAACAGGGGCACTGGCAAACAGCTCAACCTGAAGCCTGATAGCAGTGATTGGATGACTGACAAGAAAAGGACCTCTGGATTAGACACCTTCAGGAATGAGATGGAGAGATTTACTGTTTCCATTGGCCATAACACTAGGACTCCCAGAAAACAAATCAATCTACTCAGATTGATCACAGATCTAGCCAAGTCTGCACTACTGCTACTAGCAATTCTGTGATATTTCAGTCACGATCTGCTACAAAATTATAATCAAATTTAAGCTCTCTGAAACTGCCTCCCTGTAGAGTCATTTCAACTCAACAACATCAGTCTAATGCAAAAAAAGGTGATACATTACTGTGCATTTGTAATAAAACATCACCGAGAATTCTACAGGAAGTATTTATGGACCTCTTTGGCATTCAATCATGTTTGCATAAGATGTACATGATTTAAGGTTCTGCAGTGTGAAGTGGAGACCACCTGCCTGTCATTTATTAACACAAGACCTTGCTGACTTTGGCTCGTCGGTCCATTTATACATGACAACGCCGTGGCGAATACCACTAATGATTAAAACAGGCCTTTTCATTTGATAGAAAACACTTTCACACTCCTAAGTCTGGAAGTAATTACAAAGCATCAGTAGTGCTCGCCCTGACAGTTCTTCCCTGCTTCAATTGTCTTCCACTGAGAACAAGTCGGGGTATTTTAAGGAGTACCGATAACATTGTTTTTGCCATTTGTTTCTCTCTGTGTTATGAATTAATCTAGATACAGCACAAATGGCTACTAATCAGCATTAGTATTTATAAGAAGATTTATTTGTGTCACACAGCCCATATAATAGACATAAAAACATTCTGGTCTTTTAGAAAGCACATTTCATTTTGAAAATATTATGTGGTTGGGAGTTTTACAATATTATTTGGGTTACAGATATAAAATAGCAGGACATTCAAATATTAGCATTCCCTGGTTCACAAAGATTTGTCTTGACAATATTTTTGAATGACTTTTTATATATTTAGCTGTACATCTGGTTCACAGTAAAACTTGGCAAAAGTGTGGCCTAGGTAGGAATCAACTCACAAGAAAGTCTTTAACTAAACAAATCAAAATGTTTGGAAAAAGAGTTTTCAGAATATGAACATTACAAAATGATAAAGAGCTGCATAATCTACAGCTACAGTACATAATATCAACCATGTTTAGGATTAGCATTAGCAATGTCGGCTAGTTTTTTTTAGTCTTCCACAAATCCATCCAGGCTTCACCAATAATGAGTCAGATCAGGGATATATCTGAGATATAGCTAATCCCATTATGTAAAGGCTTACATTAGCTCTCATTAGCAGAAATAGTCTCCCACACCACACTAAATATTCAACATCCTTTATTTAGCTTTTTTTCTTTTTTTTTAAATATTTTTCACTTGCTTGAACACTTATTTATTTCACCATTTGTCACTCAATACATAAAAACTGTTAAGTTTGAGGAATGAGGAAAATTTTGCCATTTAAATGATTCTAAACTGTAACCTTCTGCCATTGTTTACAACACTACCAGACTTAGGTTAATGCTACTATGAGCTCTTCCATATTAATACACCTGGAAGCACAATAATGGTAGGGTGACCAAACGTCTGTATTTCCCGGGACATGTCCGTATTTCACGTCCTGTCCCGGGCGTCCCGGGTTTTTTTAAAAAGTGAGGAAATGTCCTGGTTTTTAAATTACCTTCAGCCAATTGTATGTGAACGCGAAGCCGTACAACGAACGCATGACAGTCAGTGCGACAGATGTAAGACTAATTCTTGTCCCGACGGGACTGACTGCGCCGAGTCCCTAATGCAGTGTGCGTCGCGGCACTCGTCACGGGATCACGGACATTTAATTTTAAAATTACCAGGTCACTTCCATTAAATTTTTGGTCCTGTAAAGGAGTGAAAAATTTTTTTGGGCCCTGCGGGCCCTGTCCTGCACTTTATGCCTG
>BRDA01013156.1:0-28822 GCA_036984385.1 Crenuchus spilurus | reverse complement strand
ATTGTGTGACACGTGTTCCGAAGGGTAAACAGAGCTGGGCCAGACTTTCGTCCCTTTGAGAAAACATTTAGCAGCCAATTGTATGTGAACGCGAAGCCGTACAACGAACGCATGACAGTCAGTGCGACAGATGTAAGACTAATTCTTGTCCCGACGGGACTGACTGCGCCGAGTCCCTAATGCAGTGTGCGTCGCGGCACTCGTCACGGGATCGAAGCGCAAGTGTATGTTAACCGACGATTTACAAAAGAGTTTCCCTGCTTTCAGACCGGGTCGAGACAAATGGGAAGCCTTGTGCACAGTGTGTTATTGTTATTGTGTGTCATTTGTTAAATTTTTTTTTTTTTTACAATAGCCTACAGAGCAGACAATATTTCGTTCGTTACTGAGCGTAACTGAGTATCATGTGTTATTTGGAGTTGAGAGTTATTGTTAACTTTTGTGGTTAAGTGAGGGATGTTTAGATGAGACATTATTTATTTCATTGTGCTATTCACAATGAAATAAATTTAAATAAATATTATATAATTATAATAATAATAATAAAAATATTATTTAATATTATATAATTAATATAATAATTTATTTAAATAATTTATTTAAATAATAAATAAATATTTATTTCATTGTGTTAAATACAGGAAATGTTAACTTAAGCATTTTGAATAAATGCATTTTGAATAAAATTATCATGTTGTTGGAGTTTTTGTTGTTGACTTTTACTGAAAAGCATTTTTAATAGACCAACTGTAAATATCATGTTATTGTAGGTTTATGTGTTAAGTGAGTGCAAGCCAAGGCCCCCCCGCTCCATGTTGTCCTGGTTTTCCCAAATGAAAATATGGTCACCCTAAATAATGGTCTATTAAAGGAGAACACTAGGTTAAATGGAAAGAAGTCAAAGTAGACTGAGCTACACAGCTACACAGACTGAGCTATACCATATCAATATGTATCGGGTTATCCAGCAGCTATTAAAACTGAATGATTAAATTTAACATTCACATTCAGTTCTTATGCAAGATAATTCTGTTTCTGCAAAAAGAGTAAACAGTATTTCATGTAAAATTATTTGACCTTCCTGCAGAGTTACAGCCAGGAAAGTTCTATGAAAAACTGTTTCTTGGTAACAATTCACAACTCTTTTGCTGAAGAGGTTTCAGAAAGAAGAACCTTACATGATAGATTCTCTAGTGGCTAGTTGTATAAGAATACGTTGCCGGTTTCCAGTCTATGGTTGGTAGGCAGAAGCATTTCCGCTTTCAGACGCCGGTCAGCAGGTAAGATGGATTTCTATACATGATGTCTTCAACATTTGCCGAAAATAACTATAAATAATGTTCAGCGCATCATTCAAGCTTCAACAGCATCATATTAACAGCAGATTAAAGAGAGAGATGAACACTGAAAAGCTCTTAATCTGAAAGAGCCGATGGTGCTGAATGTCACAGTACATTTAAAAGAAGTGTAAAATTCCAAACAGCCTCTTTCTCTTTAACGCATGAAGTTCCTAAATGAAGTATACTGAACATCCTGTAAGCACCGTAAGACAGTGTGTGGATGTCTGATCAGTGCTAAGTTTCTTTGCTGGCTCTCGTCGGAGGCTGACACATTTTTCATCCTGTCCTCACCATCTACCCTACTTGCTTCTCTGTCTTGTCTGCCTGGCTTCACTCAGCATTGACCTGCAAAACCATGGATTGGATCGGATTAAGTATTCGGCTCCATATCTCGGTGGTCTGACCTTGACTGCCTTACCAAGAAAATTCTCCCGGAGGGGCTGCTAAGCAATGGACAGGGCTCTGTCACCCTATTGTGTTCCTGAAAAGGAGGGCGACTGTTTGGGTACCCGGAAGCTGTTCAAGGCTACACAGTTGCTGTATCACGTGTGTCAACTTGCGGACTGAGAAACACAGACTCTCTGACTGCTGAATGAACAAACAATCTGTCGTCTCCTTCCCCGCCCTTAACCCATCACCAACTGCCTCTGATGGCTTTACTCCCAGGCGGGGGCATACGGCTCTGTGCGGAAGCGCTCTGGTCGTTGCCGGAACCATATGTCGCTGTTGGTCTATTCCATTCATTACCCACCCATCCTTCTTCCATATCCCCACCATTGCTATGTCTTGTTGATGTGCTTAGGTGTAATAGGTGATTTTTTTTCATTTCACACATACATACTTTGAACAGGAATAAAGTTGTTCCTACAGATCTTTAGACGCCACTGAGCTCGCAGCTCAGGATCTGCTGGAAACCTGTGAAAGCTAATCTCAGAGTTGTACCTTAAAGAATCAGCACACAGAGACAACAATGCAGACTTTTCTTCTCTTGATGTTGGTACGTTTCTCCTTCACCTTAAAAACACTCACAGCCTCTATCGCTATACATTTCTCCCCACTACTATTGGAAAAAACAATGCATACCACTCGCTAACCAGAAGTTAAGATGTGCCACCTTGTGCACCAAGGCAACTGCAGAAAAGAAATATTGAACAAAGTAAAGCATAATTGAATTTTAATTTAATAAAATCTTTGTTTCATTTCTTTTTTGCCGATGTGATTGTACACAATGGAATTTGACCTCCACATTTATTCCATCTGTGCAGTGAAACACACACCAGGCTGTGAGAACATGTGCCTGAAGTGGTGAGCAGCCCTATCCATGGCACCCGGGGAGCAGCTGGGGGTTAGGTGCCTTGCTCAAGGGCACTTCAATCATGACCTTACCGGGGATCAAACCGGCGACCTTCCGGTGACAAGACCAGATCCCTAACCACCAGGCCTCTGCTGTCCCCAAAAAGAAGACTGCAAAGGTCCAAGCGAAATTAAAAGGTTCTCGTATATCCTTTGCATTTAATTAAAAAAAAAGCCTAAAAGCTCCTGCTTTAAAGGTGTGGCTGGATCAAATGTATTATTGTTGGGGAAAATTGAGGAACATAAATATTCAGATTCCCAGATTCCTGCCTCACACAAGTTTTCAGTAAAAATCTCTAACCTTTTAAATGAATGCAGGCCCAGTATAAATTACTGAAGTAACCTAGAGAGTAAAAGACATGTACTCAAACGTCGCTTTCTGATGTCTTAGAAGATAAGAAGACAAAATGGTAATTCTCCTAAAATTAAAAAAGAGAAATAACAGGAGATCAAAAGGAGGCATGAGATACTTCTTGTCTAGAAGCAAGGAGACTCTTAGTCCTAGATGTAGGTGGTGGATGTAGTGTAGTGGACATGTGGCTGAGTGTGGTTTTATTCCAACCTTGGGAAAGCCCACCACATTATCTCACCTACAAAGAATGTAACATTACTGAAATTGTACATTGCTCTGGATAACAGTGTTTGCTAAATGCTGTAAATGGATGAAAATGAGTGGAGTTCATATTGAGTAGGGTGACCAGACCCGAGATGACAAAAAAGAGGACACCTCAGCAGGGGTTTTTTTTTTTTTGGTGCTTGAACATAAATTGTATTATTATTATTAATTATTAATAAATATTGACAAATTATGATTTATACTTTATTAATAATTACTAGTTACTATTAATAATATACTATTAATAACTATGAAATTTATTACGAATAAATATAAAATTAATATAATTCAATACAATATTAATACATTATTACATATTATAAAAAATAATAAACTGTTAAAAGCATGTAGCATAAAAGTATTACCCAATCCTTTTCAGTCAACTTCACTTCAGCTCATTATCACACTTATGTTTGAAATGTACATTCAATAAAATTCATTTACAAATAATTATACCTCATTTTTGAGCAAAAATAAGCAGAAATTCTGAATTATTTTGATAATAGTTAAACTTAAGAGGCATGTTAATGGATGGCTTATCACAGACTGGTAGACACACAGACACAAATGTTAATGTTTATGAATTTTATTATTAAACCTCTGATATTAAAATACGTCTAGCTGACGTGACACAGACAGAGCAAACGCTCAACATGTAAACAACTTACAGGTGAAAAAGGACGCTGCTTGAGGGAGTGATAGCAGAAACGGCCAATCACACGTTTGCAAGAAACGGCAGAGCCAATCGGTGAGGTTGTGTGCGGCTTAAGTTTTCAGATTGAGCGTTTGGATTTCTGCTGGGTCCTAATGCTCGCCTATCTCCATTTGATATAGCATAACATCTCACTCAAGCGAACCGAACAAAATAGGAGGAGGGCGAAACTAGTTTATAAATGAAACGCTTCTTGAGTAAAACAAAATCGTTTGTGAAATTCCGCCCAGACATGTTTTTTAAGTCTCAAAAAGAGGACATGCCTGAATAAAAGAGGACGTCTGGTCACCCTAATATTGAGACTCCTGTCTTTAGTAAATAAGCATTAGTATATTGGCAAATCTGAGCACATAAAACATTTTTTAAGATCTCTACTAAAATTCACTACTGAGGTACTTTTTCTCCTTTGTGTTTCCTCACTGATATTACTGTCGTCTAGGACTTAAACGTGAACTGGATCTATTTTACTAGCACCAACATACAACATGAAGGGTTTGAACCACCAGCCCCAGAGGTACTTCTGTATTTTTGAGAAACCTTTCCAAAAACACTCAACTAATGTCAAATTTACATTGTCTTTGTTAAAAGATTCATATCAAATATCACCTGCATAAATCAAAGGTAAACTTACAATGGAAGCTGGCCATATTAAGGGTGATCTTCCTTGTCTGTGCTAAGGAAACTTTCAGCTCATAGACCATTTGTATTGTCGCAGATGTTTGCCAGACGCTTAGTCCAGACCACTCACAATGGGACTGAACATAAATTAAATTCAATAAAAAAACCTAATTCATTCCTTGCTTAATACACAGAGGATCCACAAGGTTGCATATGTGAAAAACTGTAATTCCGAGAGGTGTTGCTCAGCCATCCACAGCACACTGTGCATATCAGGCTGCAGTCATTTAACCCCCATTGCACCACATGTCTGTTTGACGGAGGGTGGGATTACTATAAACTCAAATGGAGCAGGTGTGCGAGCAGTAGGTCACCATGAGGTTGATGTAAAAATGTTCCTGAATAGTTTTGTCATGATTTGTCTTGTGATTTTATTGTGGCAATTCACAGCCATTAATAGAGTGAATCTGCAAACTGTTAAGTCCTTCTTTGCCGTGCATTCGGGCCATTCTTCCAGTGAGCTTAAACAGCCTGCTCTCTCAGGATATGCTGAGAAAAATGTTTCTATTGGACACTTCATGGAATGTCAATTATCCTTCAAGGCAGTTACAGACTAATCACAACGCCACATGCAACAATAAGCCTTATACTGAAGAACAAAAGCAAGGTCCAGAGATGGCTTCACTTACTGAGATAGCTGCTTCTTTCTTACATGCACATACATTTTTTGTCTATACTTATGTCCTTTTGTAAAGATAGTGGTATCAGAAACCAAAAATTAATCACGGACAGGAACCAATATTCAAAAGGTAAAACTCCCTAAGAAACAGATGGAGAACCATTTAGAAGAACCAAGAAAAAAAATTAAAAGAATGTTCTTGGATCAGAAAACATGACTCAACTTCTTGAAGAAAATGATGAAGAGCCACTGAAAGGAGCTAAAATTCCAAAGGATGCACTCCCTAAGAATAAGAGGGAGAGCCATTAAGAGGAACCAAGAATCAAAAGGATAGAAGAGCATGAGGACAAATCACTAAGTAGAATCACCACCAGGTCAAAGATCCACTTTTCAAACAAAAATATTTTCCTTTCACTTTGAATCCGAATTTCTGAAGGGGTGCCTAGCCAAAAGCTGTCATATTTCAACCTGAGATCTCTGCCATTATTTTCTGTGGTCATGTAACAAAAATGCAAAAACACATTCTTCTCATGAACCTCAAAACTACAATGCATGACATTTCACTCACCACATCCACTCACAATTCCAGTATTAAGACGCCATGTTTTAATGTGTCACATGGCAGAACATCCAAACTGACCAGAAGTGCTCTGGATATAAATGAGGCCTTCTTTACACAATCATATTTTTCCATTTGTTATGGAATAAACATGTTTACCATTGTGAATCTATATTCGTTTGCAATTTTTTCCAATGTCCAATTACTACATCTGTATGTTTTTTTTGTTTATAAATAATTATAATAAATCTTTACAAAACAATTTCCAAGCCTTCTGTTTAATTGCTTTTGTTGGTGTACTTTTAAGACCAATGTATGTGTGAACGTCCCGCCACAGCCTCGTCTCTGTCCATGTGCTCTGTGTTTGTCTACATTTCTCATGCGTTGTCCTGTCGTCATGAGCTTGTGTTTACATTTACATCATGTATCCATCCCCGGTTACATCATGTCACCGCACAGCCCTGCTGTCTCATCATCTCTCTTGATTATGTGTGCTATTTAGCTTTCCTCATGTGTCACAGTCCTTGTCAATCATTGTTTGGTCACCTTGGTCAAGTGTAGCGTCATGTTCTTGTCATGTTCTTCATGTTACAGCCATAGTAAAGTTTTGTTTTTAAGCCACAATTATTGAGTTTCATCAAGTAATAAAGCCTTGTTCCTCCTGGCCTTACCACAGTGTTGTGACTGGTTGCTCTGTAATGAACCTCATTCAAAAAATGAGTAAACATCATATAATGTCAAATGTCATTATGAATAACATAACATACACTGACATGTGTATATCATATGGGGTGTGGTGCACAGAAATTCCCATTTTTGCTTAATTATGATCATTTTAAGCAATCATAGTGTACCATACTTTTTGATAAAAGCATTGTCTTTGTGAATGTCTTGACAAATTTTATCATTATTCGGGTGAAAATGTGCTAAGCTCCACCAAATGATTTTGAATCTAATCTTACATATCTAAAATATTTTCTTCAAGAAAGCTTTTACTATGCTGTGATAAAATTTCAGCAGAATTTTGCTTGGTTCAGCCATTATTTTTGTATCTCAGAATGAAAAATAACTGATATTTAGACTAGATTTAAGATGACTCCTCTTGCCAAGATATAACTGTAGCAATTTATCTACAATAAAGATGGAAAAAAAGATAAAATCAGAGAATATCTCAGATTTCTCTGAAGAAGGAAATGTATCCCTGTGAAGAACACCTACAGCTGGAGGAGAAAAGTGTGTGCTGTCACAGTTTTCTGCACATACACTTATCACATTAAGTTTAAATGAAACCACTTGGAGGAGGATTTGGTCCTCTGTCATGCTGCATTAACACTGATACTTAATACCCCTCTAGTTTTCCCCCATATGTTGATTAAGCCTGAGGTTTGACTTCTGATGCTATTGGTTAAAGCTACCAGATATGCTGTAGGGGAATAAATTGCCAGACAGTCAATATAGCCCCTGAGGGATTTTGGCTTGTTTGGAAAGCATCCACAATGGTCAGCAAGAAGATAAAAAGAGCAGAGTCAACCAGGAGCCATCAGATGGACATACGACTTATAAAGATCAGGAGATAACACCATGGAAGGACATGTCCACCACTCCGGTTCTTAAAAAAACACTTAGCTCTGCAGAGTGAAGGCCATTAACAAAACAACAGAAGTCCTGCATTTCACTGCAAAGAAATTAAGGGTCTTAAAGGGTCTATATTGTAGATAAACTTCCTAAATGTAATGTTTACTGTCTTGCTGCTCGTACTTTATGACTTTCAAAATCTAAGAAATGCTATACTGCTCACACTGCATAACATTTACCACCCAAAACCCGTTTTCAGTTGGCGTAGAGGTGTGACCACTACAGCAGCACTATTGCAGAAGAGGATCACACACTACAAAACCTCTGAACTGAGGTGATCCTGAATAAGACTGCCTGATCAACAAATACTGCTCTTTTATGAAAATGCACACAAGACCCGAGTGTGTGAGAGCGAGAACCTGATAAGTGAGAGCAAGAACCTGCCGAGTGAGAACGAGACCCAGCCGTGGGAGAGCAAGCGTCAGCCAAGTGAGACTGAAACTCAAATAAATGAGAAAAGTCCAGCCTATTGGAATACATCATACATACATCAGCCCTAAAGACACTGTACCTAAAACAGCCTGTTTCATTCTAAGGCAGTCAGAGTAAAACAAACAGGTGCATCTCAGAAAAGTTAAATATCATCTAAAAGTGAATTTATTTCAATAATTCAGTTCATATAAATGTATTACACACAGAGTCTATTTCAAGTGTTTATTTCTTTTAATGTTGATGACTGTGGCCGAAAACTATTGAAAATTATGAAAACCCAACAGTCAGTATCTCAAAACATGAGAATATTATATAAAACTAATTAAAAAATGATGTTTAATACATAAATGTTGTTCTACTGAACAGTATGTACAGTATATACACTTAGTACTTGTTGGGGCTCCTTTTACATGAATTACTGCATCAGTGTGGTGTGGTATGGAGGTGATCAGCCTGTGGCACTGTTGAGGTGGCATGGAGGTGATCAGCCTGTGGCACTGTTGAGGTGGTATGGAGGTGATCAGCCTGTGGCACTGTTGAGGTGGCATGGAGGTGATCAGCCTGTGGCACTGTTGAGGTGGTATGGAGGAGACCAGCCTGTGGCACTGTTGAGGTGGCATGCAGGTGATCAGCCTGTGGCACTGTTGAGGTGGCATGCAGGTGATCAGCCTGTGGCACTGTTGAGGTGGCATGGAGGTGATCAGCCTGTGGCACTGTTGAGGTGGTATGGAGGTGATCAGTCTGTGGCACTGTTGAGGTGGTATAGAAGCCCAGATTGGTTTGATTGCAGCCTTCAGCTCGTCTGCATTGTTGGGTCTGGTGTCTCTCATCTTCCTCTTGACAGTAGCTCAGAGATGCTCTGTGAGGTTTAGGTCACAGAGGACCAACACCAGCAGATAACGTGACTCACAAACAATCACTGATTGTGAAAAATTCATTCTAGACTTCAAGCAGCTTGGATTGTGTGTCTCTCCATTCCTCCTCCAGTCCTTGATTTCCAAATGAAACGCAAAATTTACTTTCGTCTGAAAACAGGACTTTGGACCACTGAGCTACAGTCCAGTCCTTTTTCTCCTTGGCCCAGGTAAGACACCTCTGATGTTGTCTCTGGGTCATGAGTGGCTTTGACACAAGGAACGCGACAGTTGTAAGCCATGTTCTGGTTACGTTTGTGTGTGGTGGCTCTTGAAGCAGCAGTACTCTCCTTATGAATCTCCCCCAAATTCTGTAATGGCCTTTTCTTGACAATCCTTTCAAGGCTGTGGTTATCCATGTTGCTTGTGTACTTTTTTCTACCACACTTTTTCCTTTCACTCAACATTCCATATATATGCTTGGATACAGCACTCTGTGAACAGCCAGCTTCTTTAGCAAAGACCTCTTTTGGCTTACCCTCCTCAGCAGCTTTCTCCAAAATTGTGTAGCCTACTGAACCAGACTGAAGGACCATTTAAAGGCTTAGGAAACCTTTGCAGGTGTTTTTTGTGTTGATTTGCTGATTAGAGTGTGACACCATGAGTGTACAATATTACACAACTACACAGTATTCTAATGTTTTCAGATACTGACTTTTGGGTTTTCATTGGCTTACGCCATAGTCATCAACATTAAAAGAAATAAATGCGTGAAATAGTAGATCACTGTGTGTTTGACTTTTTAAATTGAATGACTGAATTAAATGAACTTTTCAAAGATACAATTTATCGAGTTGCTCCTGTATATGATCGGTTCTATTCTATCAATATTCTATCCTCTACTCTCTGAAGTTCATAACAGTAAAGAGTTAAGATCTGAAAGTGGTTTGAGAGGGTTAAGAAAAGTTTTGGTGATATATTTTGACAGAAATTAATGGTTGACTTAGTTGACTGTTGAGTGTTTGTTAGTAATGTTAGCTTCACAGCTCCAGATTTAAAGAAGCAAAATCTGGGCTCCAAACATGCCTTGATCAATGATCACATCTGAGGTAATTGGAAAAATACATAAATATGAATTGTAAATTCAACCCTGGTAGAAGACCATAAAAGATACTGAAAGTGAAAAGAGTATATTAATTGTTTTTAAACTGTTATTAACTGTGTATATCCTGCCATCATTGAAACTAATAAGAGCTGTTTTAAAGGGCGGCACGGTGGCTTAGTGGTTAGCATGTTCGCCTCTCAGTGCTGAGGTCTTGGGTTCGAGTCCACATCTGAGCGGAGTTTCCATGTTCTCCCCGTGTCTGCGTGGGTTTCCTCCGGGGTCTCTGGTTTCCTCCCACAGTCCAAAAACATGGAGGTCAGGTGGATTGGCTACTCAAAAAAAAAAAATCCGTGTGTGTGTTCACCCAGCGATGGACTGGCACCCTGTCCTGGGCTTAGTTGAATAGTGTAATGTCCTGCCCTGCGCCCAGTGAAGGGGTGGGGGACTAACTGTGACCCTGATAAGGATTAAGCGGGTGTGATAATGAATGAATGAATGAATGAAAGAGTTGTTTTAAGTCAAGTGAGTAAAAATCTAATGCAGTCATATGAGGTAACTAGCCTCACATCTTTTATCAGAACATACAAGTGTGGCTACTGGCCGAGAATCTGGAAAAACTTTTTCTTCTTGTTCCTGGAGACACTCTTGGTTTAAGCAAGTCTACAATTTAAAGATAATGCTTTCATAGACATAAACCTTTTTGTGCGTTATGTCCAGAAGATGCAATTTTCACATTTTTCTCCACTTTTGTTGTTTGCTTGTGGCTCTGGCACATAGAACATGTAGGGTTCTTGGGTGAAGTCGGGGCGACTATGGAAAACCAACCAATGGGGTTGAGGGTGCAACATCTCAACTGCTCATCAAAGCAATGATTGATCTATTTGATACTCTACAGCACGCAATTGCACATGCTTCATTTAGTTGATGAAAACACGCTCATAACAAGATATGAAATGGTATGATATTGATTAAAACTTGATGCCTTGGGTCCTGAAAGGCACTGGATCGGGCATGCCTCTTGGCAATGCACCCACTCTTCTGTATCTCATCTGGTATGAGCGAGTCCTAAACCTTCCTTGGGTTTATGTGTGGAATGTTGGCAGTGATGCTACTCAAGTTTGATTGATGTTGTGGATGCGCCCAAAGGCAACTATGATAGCATTATTATTATTGCAGTAGGATAATATCCCAAAGGGATATCAGTGCAGCAGGGTGATGTTCCTGAACATAACTATTCCAGACGTGTGGTTGTGGCACTGCTATATTGATATGCAACCGCAAGTGCAACTGAATGTTTTCAAAGGAGACAAACAGGAAATGAAAGGTTAGAACGACTTTCATGAGAGCAATCAAATCACACGAACAGCAGTCTATCCACATCTGAACATCAGAAGCTTTATGTCGTCATTAACCAGGCATGATGGCTAATTTGCTTTTAACACCTCAGTGTCACTGCTAGAGTGAGAATAGTTCAGAAAGCAATAATATCCAGCCAACACCCTCCTGTGACCACTAATGGTGGATGACCAACACAAACTGTGCAAACACAACAAATACAAAAAGTGTGATCTGCAGTGGCACAGCCTCACCGCTTAGAGGACCAGATTTCACAGGACACCTTCAGGGGTCTTATGGCGTCCATATGGTGATGAAATTTGGAGTAAACAAACCTCAGTCTGTGGGAAAGACTGATGATTCAACATGTGCTGAAAATGTCCACATTGCAGTTCTTTTCTCCTGATCAGCCATGGCCTAGTGGAAAGGATCTGGTCTTGTGACCAGAAGGTTGCCAGTTTGATCCCCAGACAGGACATGACTGAAGTGCCCTTGAGCAAGGCACCTAACCCCCTAACTGCTCCCCGGGCACCGGTGGATAAGGGCTGCCCACTGCTTCGGGCAAAAATTCTCACAGCCTAGTGTGTTCACTAGTGTGTGTGTGTGTGTGTGTGTGTTTCACTGCATGAATGGGTTAAATGTGGAGGTCAAATTCTGTTGTGTGAAAATCACATTGGCTAAATTTGTTCATCTTCTCTTAACCTTCTTCTCTTAATCAGGATGTGATGTGATGCATGCAGACGTACTTTTTTGGCAGTTTTCTTTTGCATCTTCTGAGTCAAGTTCTTTATGCAGTACATTCATACCATGAACACTTCCTCGTGTACTGTGCACTGATAAATTTGACAAAAAACTTTGCACAAATCTCAGGGTGAAATAACCAAGATCCTGTGGTCTGTCCATGAAGATAACTGAGGGCTTCAATCAGGGGCGGGGTGGCCATCGGGAGGTTCGGGAGGGTTCCCGAACGGCCGGTCTCTTGCAGGCCAAACCGGCCGGTCATAAGATTTTTTTAAATATATGTATACAAGTAAGCACAACAGCGCTCCTGCTGCAGCTCTCGCGGCCTCAGGTGCAGACAGTGATGGCCGGTCGCAAAAGTTTCAGCTCTAAGAGCTCTTTGAAGTGAATGACAGTAGCTGGCTCTTCCCCGACAGCCGTTTTTCATCAGGAGGGGCTGCAAACACAACAGCCCAGCCAGCACGATATAGGAGAGGTGAAAGGCAAGACAATAAATAATAAATAATACATCATTATTATTATTATTATTAATATTATTATTATTATTATTATTATTAGGGGTCTGTTTGGTAGATTTGTTGGCAGTGTTTTATCGTTTATTTCTGTGTTAAATAAAATCTAAAAGTTTGATTAAAATATTATACAAAAGTAAGAATGCCTGCTTTCGTAACAAATGCATAAAATGCATTCAGACCACCTCTCTGTCATGTTAAGACCAGCATACAGACCCCTGCTTACCAGAAACAAACCATCTGTGAAGCAGATAAGATGCTGGCCAGTGGGAGCAGTTTTAGCTCTACAGGACTGTTTCGAGTGCACAGACTGGAGTGTGTTTAGAGATGCTGCCACTGTCAACCAGCACATCATACTTGAAGAATATGCTGAGTCAGTAATAGGATACATATCCAAGTGTGTGGAAGATGTGACCATCACCAAAAACATCACCACACGTGCCAACCAGAAACCCTGGTTTAACAGTGAGGTGCATGTTCTACTGAGAGCACGAGACACTGCTTTTAAGTCTGGAGACAAAGATGCACTCAGATCTGCAAGAGCCAAACTGAATAAGGGCGTGAGATCTGCTAAACGTGCCTATGGACAGAAAATCCAGAGACACTTTACTAACTCAAAAGACCCCAGATGGCTGTGGCAAGGCATCCAGTCTATCACAGACTACAAGCCATTCACTTCACTCTGCAATGACAACATCGACTTCCTCAACAAACTCAACATACACTTCAGCAGGTTTGATGTAAATAACACCACACCAAAAATGAAAGCCCTTCTTGGTCCAGATGATAAAGTACTAAGACTAGACCAAGCAAATGTGCAGACAGCCCTACACAGGGTCAACCCACGAAAAGCTGCTGGTCCTGATAACATATCAGGTTTTGTTATTAGGGAATGTGCTGATCAACTGGCATACATGTTTACTGACATCTATAACACTTCCCTAAGCCAAGCCACTGTTCCCAAGTGCTTCAAGTACACCACCACTGTACCACTACCAAAAAGTCACCTGTATCATCACTCAATGACTACCATCCAATTGCACTCACCCCCTTCATAATGAAATGCTTTGAAAGGCTGGTCAAAGATCACATTACAGCAAATCTCCCTGCTACATTTGACCCGTTCCAGTTTGCATATCGCCCGAACCGGTCAACATATGATGCCATATCAACAGTACTTCACTTGAGCCTGACTCATCTGGAGCAAAAGAATTGTTATGTGTGGATGCTCTTCATTGACTTCAGCTCCACATTCAATACAATCATTTCCCAGCACCTGGTAAAAAAACTCACAAAGATAGGCATCAACACATCACTATGCAACTGGATATTGGACTTTCTCTCCGATAGACCCCAGACAGTAAGAGTGGGAAAGAACACCTCTCAAACCATCATTGTGAACACTGGTGTTCCTCAGGGCTGTGCTTTGAGCCCGTTACTGTTTACACTGATGACTCACCATATCATTAAGTTTGCGGATGACACAACAGTGGTGGGCCTCATTAACAACAATAATGAAGTGGCCTACAGAGATGAAGTGAACCAACTGGTGGACTGGTGTGACAACAACCTGTCACTAAATGTCAACAAAATGAAATAAATCACAGTTGACTTCAGGAGAAAACACACGGTTCACGCTCGACTCACAATCCGCGGCAAGACTGTGGAATCTGTCAACAGTACCAAGTTTCTGGGGGTTCATATTATGGACAACCTTAGTTGGACAAATCATATTTCCTCTCTCATCAAGAGGGCACAGCAGCGCCTCCACTTTTTGCAAAGACTGCGGAGGGCAAATCTCCCCCCTCCTGTCCTCGTCACTTTTTATAGGGGCACCATTGAGAGCATCTTGTCTTGCAGCCTCTCTGTCTGGTATGGCAACAGTACAGCTGCAGATCAAAAGTCTCTCCAGAGAGTGGTGAGAACAGCAGGGAAAATCATAAGGTCCCCACTTTCATCCATAAATGAGCTGAACCCCTCACGTTGTCTCAGCAGAGCCGCAAGGATAGTCAAGGACCCTACACACCCTGCACATGGACTATTCAGGCTTCTGCCTTCTGCCCCTAGGCCATTAGACTTCTAAATTGTAACAGCTCACACAACACACACCGAACATTTTAAAACTTATCACCTTTATCTTGCAGTAACTCCATGTATACTATGTATACCACAATAATACCAATGCGCAATAGTTGATGTGCAATATATCCATATCTACATATACAGCACAACACTCATTTATTTACCTGTAGTGCAATAATCTTGTGTAATAATTTTCTGGCTTTTTATATATGTATTTTACATTCTTTATGCATACCTCTATATTTATACATACTGTGGCTATAATTCAGAATTCATAGTGTCTTATTCTGTGTAGTTGTATGTATGTATGTATGTTGTATTGTCTATAGTTGATTGGGAGTATGTATTTTAACTATGTCTTAGTATTATTTTATTTTGCCTAGCACATTGGAGTTTTAGAGAACCGTAATCTCGTTTAGCTGTGCACTGTTGTGTGTTGTCTAAATGACAATAAAGTTTACTTTGACTTTGACTTGTATATATAAGTTGGCAGAATTTGACATTTGAAAAAAATAATGCTAAAAAAAATGAAGCTGTTGATTTAGAATGTAAAATGATATGTGTATATTATACTGTGTACTTGTATTTCTGTCTAGAGGGGACCAAGAGATTGGAATACATGTCAGATCTGTAAAGTGGGGACATTTTGCTAGTCTTTCCAAGAATTGTGTTATTTTCATTACAAATTTTTTGGGGGGAAAAATTAAAAGAGCAGAAGCATTTGGAATGTAAAATGATATGTGTATATTATACTGTGTGCTTGTATTTCTGTCTAGAGGGGACCAAGAGATAGGAATGCATGTCAGATCTGTAAAGTGGGGACATTTTGCTAGTCCTTCCAAGAATTGGACCTAAAGTAAGTATTACACACATGAATGGAATGTCCTCACTAGAATAGTATTATCAGTATGTTTGTGTTTATGTACCAGGTTTATGCTATGTTGTGAGGACCAAAACTTTAAGGACTCAGGTTGTTGGGACCTTTCTACCTTGCAGGGACTACAGAGCTGGTCCCTGCAACATAAATCAAGTTTTAAGGTGAAGACATGTTTTGAGGTTAAGGTTTGGGTTTTAAGATTTGAGTTGTTGTAATGTCCCCACAATTCACAAAAACAAACGTGTGTGTATAAAATGTAAATAAATTTTTGATGTGCATGAATTTGATCTAAAGCTTTATCAGTTTGTCACACATGTCTTAAAAAATACAAAAAGTGAACCAAATCAAAAATTAGATTGGAAAAGTAAAATTACATGACAGTGAGTGGCAAACGTATGTGAACCTCTAGGATTAGCAGATAATTTAAGGCAAAATTAGAGTCAGGTGTTTTCAATCAATCGGACGACAATCAGGTGTGAGTGAGTGCCCTGTTTTAATTAAAGAACAGCGATCTATCAAAGCCTATTCTTCACACCACGTATGTGGAAGTTGATCATGACATGAACAAATGAGATTTGTTCAACAAATTGCCATGTGTGATTTAGTCTGAACTGGTACTGGTTTATGTGTAAGCTAGTCAGAATTGCCAGTAATACTGTTTCCGCAAATAGAACAATTAGGCTTCACTGTGTTGTTACAAAACTAGCAGCAACTTTCACATTTATTTACAGTTAATAGTGCAATAAATAGTACATACATTGGTAATAAACAGTAAGTGCAATACATTTATTACAGTTAAAACATGCAATACAAATTAAAAAATTATATACTACAAATTAATGATGTATTTTGTACATCTTAAGGAAAATATGTAAATATATCAAGAAAACATAAGCTTGCTTTTGAGACTTAATATACTGATTATAAAGATGGATATACAAAAGTGAGATTTGGCCAGTTTTGGATGACTGTCTATAAGATTGGAAAGGGATTTATTCACTGTATAGGTTGGCTTTCCAGTCTGTTCACATGTATTAAGGCCTTAGAAAAGGGCTTGCTTGCTTGATCTTTTCTACACGGGGGATTTAAACCATATTATCAAAAAACAAGCACATTAAAATAAGCCTAATTGAAATTCCTGGACTTGTACAGCGCATTAAGTTACATGATATACAATGATGTACACCATTACGGACTATAATGTGTTGATTAGCGCACACATGTATTAGATGGTTTAAAAAAGACAAAAAAACTAAATCAGATCAATTTGCAATGAAGATAAGATCATTTGTCAAGATGAATTTTCCATAGGAAAATCAAACATGGCCCACCTCCCAATACTTTAGACTACTGTATCTACAAATCCACATTAAAGTGTGCCACCACCCCCACGACTGTAAGAATAAAAGGCGATGAAACGGGTTAACCAGTGGGGGGCCAAGCACACAGCTTTGAGCTCCTACAGACAGTGTGTGCCAATGCTATGCTCTGTGATTAGATTGCCATTACCATAATATCAGCTTTGTCCCCACACAGGCCAATTGAGAAGCCACTGCCTCGCCTCAACCAGAGGTAGACGATGTTTTCTGCTCTCTCTCTCTGTTTACGTACACACATACACACACTCCTGTCCGTCTCCTAAGGAACAAGCTGGATTTGGCACGTGTCCTTGTGTCTTCCCTAGTACAGAGCGTATGTCACACAGCCAACTCTTCACAGCCCAATACTGCTGATTAGCCCAGGAAGATTATTAGCAGCAGCGCATCTCCTGGAACACCATCGCTTTATCACACTCGGTTTTAAGGCCCTCTTTTATTTCCTCTTTCTTCCCTGATGTGACTACTGAGGCTGCCAGAGAGACAGAAATAAATAAGCAGATAAAAACACAAGATGGGAGCCCACAGGCTGGAGAAAGAAATGGAGAAAGAGGTGTGTGTGTGTGTGTGTGTGTGTGTGTACAGATGAGAGTTTGTTAGTTCTTGTGGATGACATAGCTGTCATCTCGAGTCATACAATCCCATTCAATGCCATATTGGGCTCCTCTCTCTCTCTCTCTCTCTCTCTCTACATATATTTTCCTCTCCTTGTCATTCTCTCTCGCCCCATCCCTTTCACTCACTCATCCTCTTTCCTTATTTCATCTCTCCCATCTCTATTTCTTTCTCCTCTTTCAGTCTCTTCATCACTCCCACTTTCCTGCTCACTCTCCTGATTTCATCTCCATCTCTTCTGCTCTCTCTGTTTTTCTCTCCTACTTTCTCCTTTCACTCTCTCCATCCCTCTCTCTTTCTCACCTTCATCTCACCCATCACTATTTCTTCCTCCTCTTTCACTCTCTTCATCCCTCTCACTTTGTTGATCACTCTCTTTCCTGATTTCATCTCCATTCCCACATCTCCTGCTCCATTTTTCCTACTTTCTCCTCTTTCACTCTCTCATCCCACTCTTTCTTGCCTTTGTCTTTCTCCAATCTCTCTCTCTTCTATGCTACTCTATATATTCATTTCTCTTTTTCTCTCTCCTCCTCTCACTCTTTCTCCCTCCTCTAGCTTTCAATTCTCTCTCTTAACTTTCTCCATCCCTCACTTTTCATTTTCCTCCTACTTTCCTTCTCACTCTGTTCTCTACCTCTCTATATATATTTTCATACTCTCTTCCTTTCTATATATATATATATATATATATATATCATCATTTAGAGTCTCCCTCACTTTCACTCTCTCTATCACTCTCACTTTCTTGCTCACTCTCTTTCCTAACTTTTTTTTTCCATTCCCATCTATGCCTCTCTCTTACTTTCTCCTCTTTCACTCTCTCCATCCCTCTCTCTCTTAAGCTTTCATCTCTCTATACCTCTCTATATATTCTCTTCTCCATATCACCCTCTGCTCATCTCTCTCTTTCTCTGTCTGGCCCTTCTCTTGCTTGCACCTCTCTCTCATTTCTGCTTTCGTCTTTCTGCATCTCTCTCTTTCTATTTCTCAATCTCTTGCTCTCTTTCTGACTCTCTCTCTCTCTCTCTCTCTCTCTCTCTCTCTCACTGATTGGCTGCCAAGATGCACCTCTGAACAGCGGGAAGGCAGCAACCTGTACCAAACTTCAGTGGTGCCTTATCTGGTCCACACACACACACACACACACACACAAACACACATACACACACTAAACATCAGCTGAAGCATCCTGCTTACCCTGTGCCCAACCCTTTCTTTCCTCTCTCTCTCTCTCTCTCTCTCAGCTCTGCATTTGAAATTGCAGACACTGAGCCAATTTATCATGTGCTGACACATGTCATGTCCAAGGCTTTACCACAGAGACCTACAGTACGCTTTGTATTTATCCCTTTGTTGTGGCTAAGGACCTACACAATATGAGCTGCTATTAAAATGAAGAAATGAGCAAAGATGAGCACTAGAGACTCACATTGCATTTCACAAATCTGCTGCTTGCCACTGCAAAGGTGACAGACCCCAACAATGTTAGCGTGCAACGTTTCCCTGACAATCAGATGAGTGCTTGGCTATGAGAATGTAAAACAGGCCTACATCACATATTGTGTGACTGTCCATATGATGCTTTCTGTAACAAAGCATGTCTGGGTGAATTAGGAGCAGTTCTTCACATTTTACAATGACACGTGCTACATGAGACACTTGGTTCACTCTCAGATGTCTTTTTGTTCTGATACTGAAGTAAGACAATACTTATAATAACTTATAATTAAGTAATAATACACAAGACGTGGTGCTATAACATGAGATATTGACACTGGTGTGCTGCAGAAGAAGATGAGTACATCAGTGCCAATGTCTCACGTCATAGCATCACCCTTGTGTGCATTATTGTGATATCACAGTTCTGTTATCTGTTTATTGTCAGATTTTACCTTAAAGTGGACAGAAAATGACGATTTGTTCAGCATTCACAAGGTAAAGTATTTCCTCTATCAGATACTCCACTGCTATAACATGATCTGACTGTGTGCATCATTGTCTCTCAGCCAATCAGACAGCAGGGTGGGAACTAACTGTGGTATAATATAATATAATGTGTCTTTTATTTGCACTGGATCTACAACACTAATTTAGCTGTAATATAATTGTATGCACGCTAATTAGCATTTCAAGCAAGACACTCTTGACCCCATTTATATTTAATAAACACTTGTTTATGGGGTTGCTAACATTGTGTGGTGATCAGATTTCTGACATGAAAACCAGGGACATTTCAAATCAATATATACATCAAATGCTTCAATGTTTTTATCCATGAAACAAACAACAAAAAAAAAAAACGGGACAGATCCAGTTCCAGGTATTATGAAAAGGGTTTTTTACTGTATTAACTATAATGGAGGCTGACTGATAAACTGGGTACCCTTGCAGCACTGATAAAATGGGTAAACTACAGTAAACTATGGAATGACCCATAACCCATATTCATATTGAATACGTCCATCTATACACCCATTACCTTCCTATTAATCCTGGTCAGTCCCCTACCCCTTCACTGGGTGCAGGGCATTAGACTATCTTAATTAAACCCAGGACAGGGTGCCAATCCATCAGTGGGCAAATACACACACACACACACACCAATTCAAACTACTCAACTCCCCTGACCTCCATATTTTTGGATTGTGGGTGGATACCAGAAAACTCAGAGGAAACCCATGTAGACACAGGGAGAACATGGCAACTCCACTCAGATGTGGACTCAAACCCAGAGCATGTGCAGTAGAGAAGGCAAGGCAAGAGGATGAACTCCTCCCTCTGTTGGGGTGATGCCCCTTTTGAGTGTCTGTTAGTACAACTTACTGCTGAACAAGACATTACATCTCTTCAAAAACATCAACATTAAAATTAAATCAACAGAGTCACAGAATGTAAAATAAGCCTAACTGTATTTCTAGAATTAGCTCCTGTGACGAGCCATGTAGAGAACGCGTATACACGACCGTCAGAATTAGCTGTCAATCACCTCTTCACCACACCCCTTTAAAATATTCCACAAATAACTTATACAAAACATATTTACTGTAAAGAAAAATATTTGTGGTTAATTAGCAGGTACAGCTTGTGGAATTAAGACACAAAAATCACTGAATGATGAAACTAATCTCAAAGTTTGTTGTAGCTCCCATTCAATAAAACTGTTGTGGGCGGGGTTTTAATTTGATTTTAATTGGTTTTAATTATTGAAACCAGCCACTAGAGGGCATCAGAGATGTTTTGGCTTCAGTTTTCTAGGCCTGTCGCGTCCAGGTTTGAGATGCAGTCTATGGTCTGAACATGCATATTACAAATCTGTTTTGCTGTCAGGACTTGTTTGGAACTTTCTTGTGTTTTTAATTCACAGTTAAAAACTAGGACATCTCCAGGGAAATACCAGCAAAAATGAAGACTGTCCCAAGAAATGTCCCCATTTTTAAACTGGGACGTCTGGTCACTCTAGTATTGTATGACAGGCTGCTATTTTAGAGCATGCACAACAGTATGCAGCTTTGCTAAAAAGAGTAGTGGCAGACATTATGCCATATAACAGCCATAAAATATAAGACACAACATATGAAAGAGATTTATTGAAATATTGATAGTTTAAAACAAGTATGTGATGATTTTAATAAGATGTAGAGTGCACAATGCTAATTAACAGCTATAAGCTTCAATTACTCTTTAGCTACATTAGCCTTGTAGTGCTAGTAGCTGAAGCTACAATGCTATCTAGCAACTATGAGCTTCAACTGCTCTATAGCTACATTAGCCTTGTGGTTCCCATAGCTGAAGCTATGTTTTGACACCAAAAATCTCTTAGATGACTGATTATACTTATCTCTTACTATGACTGATGATACTTATATATGGGATAATGACTTTTCACCAAACTATGACTTTAAATCCATGATGAAATACTTAGTGTATAACACACTACTCTCAATTTTATACATTTTCCCTATTTCATATATATAATCAGTCTGAAAGGATTGAATTCTTCTATTTTATTTTTAGCACTGAAATGTCAAATGTCCATTTTTTTTACCTAATAAGCAAATTTCAGATGAACATATTTAATAAATAAACTGCATTTTGCATGTCGGGGTTCTTTAAGACCTCATCTTAACCTACAGAGTTATATTACAGCAGATAAAACATTCCATCTATTCTTCTTTTAGACATAAAGAAAGCTTTCTTATGAAACACACTCCTCCGAGACCTCCGCGTTCAATATTGTGTGGTAAAGAACAGACTATTTAGACTGTCAGGCAGATACTGCATCCACTTCCCTTCTTCTGCCAGCACTCCGGTCAGCTTTTCCTTCACCAGCCTGAGGACTCTTAAGGTCAGGCACCCCCGAGGAACTCGAACAGGGAATGTATGGAGCAGTCTGCTATTTCTGATTTACAGTGGGTGCGTTCCATCTAATTTTACAGCTGGGTGAAACGCAAACACAGGAGGATACTGAGAGCGGGGCAAGGTCAAGCCAGCCAGCAATGAGACTCATGCACAGATCTCTCTCTCTCTCTCTCTCTCTCTCTCTCTCTCTCTCTCTCTGTCTGTCTCTCTCTCTCTTTCTTTTACAGGAGTTTCAGAACACCATCTCACTCAAGGGTTTCAAATCAGGACAGCATAGATTAGCTAAGAATGAATTAAGAGAAGAAAACCAAAATCACCCTTTACTATTGCAAAGACACTTGCAATAAAACACTAGCATTTGGGTACACTCTTAAAAAGATGGTTCTTCAATGGTTCTTTAGTAAAGAAAATGGTTCTATATAGAACCATGAACACTCAAATAACCCAAAGGGTCCCTTGCATGGTTAAAAGGTTCTTCAGCTTGATGAGGAAACATCTTGTAGATGTTTCTATACAGAATTTTTTTCAAAAAGATTCTATATAGCACCAAAAATGGTTCTACTGTAGTTACAATGTCAAGCTTGCAATAATAAAGGAACCCTTTTTGGTGATATGTTAAAAAAAAAATTCAAAAGGCTTCTATATAGAACCATCTTCAGCACATTCCTCACCAATATGAAGAACAGGTTCACCATGCAAAGAACCCTGTTGGTTCTTTGAGTGTTCATGGCTCTATATCGAACAATTTTCTTTACTAAAGAACCCTTGAAGAACCATTTCTTTTAAGAGCTTTTCAAAAAAGCAGTGACAAATAAAAATGATTTTAACTTGTACAGAAAATTAAGTACAGAGTCCTTGAAGAAGGGTGCAAACTTGTCTGCTATATTTATTGTATTTATTGTAGTGTTTAGTCCTCTGTTGTCCTGTTGCACCTTCGCACTTTGTTGTCTACTGTACTGTCATTGCATGTTGCACTATGGTTCCGGAGGAACGCAATTTCATTGCACTGTGTACCTGTACTCAGATGTAATGACAATAAAAGCCACTTGACTTGACTTGACTTGAAACTGAGTAGCCCTGGAGGAAGGTCCTTACCCCCCAGAAGTGATAATGGGACTCTCCAGCCCAACATTTTTGTTCTTTTTCAATGACAATTGTTCTTGTTCATAAGGTCTGCCCTGCATTTGAACCCTGCCTTGAGGTGCATGGATTTGGGTGGCAACTAATGATAACTAATACAATGGCTTTAATATTAAATTGTGGTCCCAATAATTTATCTTGTGGCCTCACTTTATATTGTGGTCTATATATTTATTTTTGGCAATGCTAGCAAAAATATAAAATAAAATGAAATAAAAATCATGTCAAGTCAAGAGTTCCTTAAGTCCAGACTGTTTTAAAATTTTATCAAACAAAAAAAAACTTATTTGAGTTCCTTATAGAACTTCAGTGGAAGATCTTAGTACATCTAACATCTATCATTACAGAATGATTTAGTGCTATTCTTTATATATCCATGTAAAGGTCCTAAATTAAAAGAACATAATGAATTTATAAAAATAAAAATTAATTAACACTAAAGTGCTAATTAAGTTAAAGTTAGTTTAGAACAGATTAGTAAAAATATAATGCTGACTATATTATACTATATACTAAACATTATACTACATATAATTATACCTTAAAAACTTAGTACTAGCAAGTTTTATGTACTAGTAAAAAGTTCTGACACTTTCTGGTCATTCAGTGGTTTTTCATGATTTAAAAATGTTCTGCACTGTAGATTAATACTAAAGTCATCCCAACTATGAATAAACACATATGTGATTATTTAGTAAACAAAACAGTGTTAAACAAACCAGAATATGTTTATATTTTACATTCTTCACAGAAGGCACCTCTTGCTTAGATGCCAGCTTTCTTGGCATTTTCTCAGTCAGCTTTATGAGGTAGTCACCTGGAATGTCTTTCAGTTAACAGCTGTGTCTTGTCAAGAGTTCATGACTTGCATTTCTTGCCTCTTAATGTGTTTGAGACATCAGTTGTGTGTCTACTTTGAAGTAAAATCTAAAACATGTTTTGGTTTAACACATTTAAGTTTACTACATGATTCCTTATGTGTTCCTTCATAGTCTAAAAAAACATTGAAAGAGAAAATACATCCAAACCTTTGACTGCTACTGATTATATTTATAAAGATAAATAGAGTCAATTGTAACAGGATTTTTTAAGTTATTAAAATGTTGCTTAGAAGAAACAACTTTGGTTTTGGCTTTGGTCTACTCCTGTCACTGCATGACTTGTTAAATTTCAAATTTAATTGAATGAAATATTGATGGCAAATGTAAACACTGGCCTTCATTGAGGATATCACAGAAATATAAAACATTAACATACATAAAATTTAAATATACTGTATTAATGTTCATTTATATTAACCCTAAAACTTTAGAGTAGCCTAAATTATTTTCAAACACAGTTTCATAGTGTGTGTATATATATATGCGCGCAAACACACACACACACACACACACACACACTATTTATATGAGCATTGCTTAATTCCCTTAACATCACACATTTATTGTCTAATAGAACGTATTTAAGAACTAGCTCACTGAAAGCTGTCTGAGACAGTCCCCAGGTGAGGTCAGTTACAGAGGGGGAATTAGCCCGGCTGCTCGGCAGAGCTGGAGCTGCTAACAGAGTGCTGACAGTAGCTGAGTGCAGTCATCACATCTCTTTAATCAGTGAAATGCATTTTCCCTCCCTGCCTAGGCCGGGGGATTGTTCGCTGGTCAAAGCTGCCCACGCCGACACAAATGAATGTCGACGGAGGCGCGGACAATGGCAGGCGTAAGGTTACAGCATGTAGATGATTGCACAGCAGCCTTTTCTAAGGGAGCTGCCATGTCCCGCGGTGCGCGTGTCATATTCGGGGGGACGGGGGGCGACGGGCCCCGCTCTTCGTGGAACAATGACACTGAAGTCTGGTGAGAAGAGAGAAAAGAGGGAGCAAGAGAGGGAGAGTGTTTAATGGATTCAGACAAACCGTACGCATCTCCTGACGGAAAAATCACCATCTCGAGCTGGTTCAATTGGATTGGGCTTAATAAGAAGTGACTGACTTTACAATAACGTGATCATTTGCTTTGCCGAGAGCAGGATGAGTGACAGACGACTGGTAACTCACCAGCTGCACAACTGTCAGTGAGAATATATACCAAACTGTACAACTCAGCCAAGCTATGAGATCTATTTTAGGGGTGTAACAATGTGCATATTTTGAGTTCTAATTTTTTTTATTTGAGGCCAGGATACAATTTTATGGTGTTTAATGTGTTAAAATTAATTGATACTAAAGAGTTATAATTTATACTAAACAGGCTGCTGATTCTCAAAAGGTCTTTGTGATTAAATAGTAGATAGTGTGTTTAATATGATGATTGCTCTACCATTTAAGACTAAACATTAAAATTTTTATGAAAATAAAAAAATGCAAAGTAGCCATTGTCCAGTGTTTTCTGCAAAATATGTATATAAAAATACACACACACATTTGTATTTGTGAATTGTGGGGACATTACATAGGCTCAAACCTTAAATCCCTTACCTTAAGCTCAAAACATGTCTTCACCTTAAAATTTCATGATTTACATCCCAGGGACCAGCTTTTAGTCCCTGCAACGAAGAAAGGTCCCAACAACCTGATGGTTTAAACAGGTTTTGGTCCTCACAAAGTGGCACAAACCTGGTACACACACACACACACACACACACACACACACACACACACACACTGGTAATACTATACAAGTGAGGACATTCCATTTACTTGTGTAACACTGAGTAAAAATATACCTAAACTTAAAATTAACCTTAGCAAACAAAGCTTAATGCTTTTGTTCTTTTAATTAAAACAAAAAGGTTTGTAATGAAAATGACACATTTATTGTGGGGACCAGAAAAATGTCCCCACTTTTACAGATCTGACATTCTCTCTCTCTCTCTCTCTCTCTCTCTCTCTCTCTCTCTCTCTCTCTCTCTCTCTCTCTCTCTCTCTCTCTCACACACACACACACACACACACACACACACACACACACACACACACACACACACACACAGAGCAATATATGTGCCAAAGAAGGTATTGGATGATAACTCCAAACATGCAAATGACTTGTGCATTTTGCACTTTGCACTTCATTTTAACAATTTAATCTACATACTGCAACTGTTCACATATTTGCTTTCTGCTTTGATGTTTATCATTACTTTTTATACATTCTACCTTATTATTACTTACTTAGTCTATTACTCTTATGTGAACAGACTACTAGACATGTACTAGTTGTACATGTATAACTATGTATGTGACAAATATACATTTAATTTGAAATAATATTGAACTACCATGAAGAAATTTGGAAAAGGTTAAAGCAACACATTAGCATATTTACAACTGGATTACAGTTTGTATTTAATGTAACATTAGTGTTTATAGTTTTAAATCTTACTTTCTAGTGCCAAAACATTTTCACAGCACTGTATGCATGTAATCAATACAATGGTATAATTGCTTGTTAATCATTCTCACAAAAATAAACTGATATTACACAAGAGCATCTTCATCAATGTCAGGTCTACATGAGTTTGGATAAAGTGACACAAGACACTGAAATAATAACGCCAGCCAATCATCGTGTCACATGACATTGCTGATTGAACATTATGAGCACATCTGCAACATTAAATGACTCCATGTTAGTCCAGTATTCAGTAAAGCTGAATTGCAGTCTTGTCCTGAATGGCCAAAAGTTAGAAAGAAAGTTAAAGAACGGGCTTTGTTAAAAATGTTAAGGTGTGCTAAATGATTCAGTACATTTGAAAGCTGGTAGCAAAACTTTCTTACAGATGCTAAATCCATTTAAAAGTTCTCTGCAAACAACAGACTTTAGCAGTGTCGAGTAAAGCAGCCTGGAAGTCAAGTTCTCTGCGTTGGAAATTCACCCACATACCACAGGGAGAGCAGATGTAAAATCAAACACTGCTCTCTTTTTAAGAACTTTGTGTGTGAAAACACATTAAAGATTAAACTCTTACACTTAATAAAAAAGAGATAAAAATATAACGGGACCTTCTTCACAATTAACCAGGAAGAAAAGTAGAAAAAACACTGGAAAGTTTGAATTAATTCAATGTAACAGTTCAATTTCCATCTATGTGCATGAATGTAGTGTCAGATGTGTGCAAACCAGCATACAATGTTTATTAATAACCAAAATAGTTATAAATGAATTTTTGAATGAAGAGAATGATGTTCTTATCACTGTTATGTGAAAATCACACATTTCAGTTTATCTTTTTTTCTTCATATTTCTACTTCATTTCAGCACATTAGCCACCTTTCACATGTTGTGAACATTTCAAAATGAATGGGGCAACAGGAAGTGCAAATTTGCTTGGAATAGAGTATTTTTACATGACTTATATTAAGTGTTGAGTAGATTTGTTACCGCTGGTTATATACATATACTATATAGCACATACAATTGAAAATAATTCAAATGTCAGTTTTGTGAGAGAGAAAACGAAAAAAATAGTTAAAAATACAATTGATCTTCCTCACAATTGTTTTGTTTTGCCCACACTCTATTAAACAACCAAAAAATAAAATAGTACAAGTAATACAAAAAAGAGACCTCAAGCTCAGAGAACCTGCAGTTAAGCACTCATCCCCTGAGCCTTTCAACAGCTACCATCCTGAAACAAAGAGCCATGTCTGCGGCGGCTAGCCTTGACCCAAGGCCACTGCCACCCAGAGGCCCCTACGCCTGAAACCTGTTCACTCAAACAGCTTTCTCCTAACACTCACCTCGCTGCTATTGTCTTCCCCCAAACATCTCTGCCTAGACTAAGCTCAGAGAGATGCTACTCGGCATCGCATCGCTACAATACGACAAATGATTTTTATTTCGTTGGTCATTTTCATTTGTAGGAGTGATGAAAAGGAAAAAGAGAAACGCTTGTAGGAGAAGGGGAAGATGGTTGCTTGGTTGGGGTGAAATGGGGCTGATGGGGCAAGTGCTGAAGCAAGAATATTCTTAATGGGACCCAGGTGACAATATGCTGACCAGCACCACAACCTAGCCATTACTCAGGAGGAAGGGTTAAGGGTAGTGTCCGTGTGTGCGTGTGTGTGTGTGTGTGTATAGGATGGGAATAGATTGTGTGGATATTTAGTGGTAACATAGGCACTGATAAGAGGACACTGCAGCATCTGTGAAGAGATCAAGTGCACTGCTGACTTGTACAGTGAATTGTAATGATATGATAAAAAATTCCAAATTATTTCAAAAATAGCACAAAACTAACCCTTTCTATCAATCCGATAAAATCACATTATTTGTTCACTATTAAATTACTATTGACTACTAAATTAATTTACTTTAACTATTAAATAAAGTTCACTGGATAGATAGATAGATAGATAGATAGATAGATAGATAGATAGATAGATAGATAGATAGATAGATAGATAGATAGATAGATAGATTTTAATAACAAAATAAGGCTAATAATGAGCTGTGTCTGTGAAATTATTCTAACTATAAACTTTTGACTCCAGTTCATTTCGCTGACTGTTGCAAAGTAGAATCAAAGCTACCCATAATATGATCAAGCTCAGTGATGATTTTCCCTTCAACTCAGAGTTTCAGGACTCGTTTCAATTTGCACCTTTCCACCACAGCAGCTCTATCAGATTTGATGGAACAAGGCTGCCCCCTCCTGTACACACATGAAAAGTTTATGACTGTTTCAGATTTAACTCAGAACACCAAGATAATCAGGTTTGTGGGTTTGTGAGAGAACAAAACCTCTTTTTTTTCTCATAATGTAAACACAAAGTTCATTATACGGGTCTTACATATGTATTTCTATACTATATTAAAGGCTTTTTGAATAAGAATCTTAATTTGCTTAATTTGGAAATGTAACTTGTATGCTTAATAAAA
>BRDA01013153.1:23627-43008 GCA_036984385.1 Crenuchus spilurus | reverse complement strand
AGAGAGAGAGAGAGAGAGAGAGAGAGAGAGAGAAAAAAAAATACCTCTTGCTCCGTCATCCCAGTGTTCAGACTACCTGTTCAGGATCATACTGGTGTACAGTAGTCTGCACATTGGTTAGACTGTGCAAGGAATGGCTACAGTTAACATGCAATCAAGAAATACATACAATCATATGCAGATGACCTCTGCATAGGCGGAAGGAAGGATGTGCTTTGTAGGGGTTTTTTGCATTTCATAACCTTTCCTTTCACTTTTGCTAGCTTTATGTCTTTCTTCAGTATTTGTCTTACAATAACCAAGGTTTGTACTGCGCGGTAATGTCTCTAAAAGTCTGAATTCAATGGCTAAATTCTTGATTTCCATTTAGCACTCACTCTGCAAGGACACTGTGATTTCAGCAACTGCATAAACTAAAACTACATGCAGTGCAATTACATTGTTTTGCTTGTAAGTACCACTAATCAAAGATAATGACTATATTGATTGCACAAGGTTTGAATATATTGTCACTGTCATCGCAAAATCCCCTCTCTAAAATGGTGATTATACAAAATGGTGATGTTCACAAAACTTTTTATAATTTTGGACAATTATTGGTCCATTCATGAAATGTTAATTTAATATAAAGGACAGCCACCATGTTCAAATGATGTAAATAATAAAAACAAGCTACTAGGTTTTGATATGACAGTGACTATATGTTGACTATAAGCATGTAATACTTAGGCCGAGCTGTATGCACTGCTGTGAGATTGGAGTTGCTAGGCCCAAAAAACTTCAGATACTAAACAGGCCTGCAACTATTCATCTTGCACCAACTTTCACATATGCACACACATATCAATATACACACTGAACACAGTATCACATATGAACACTGAAATATAAGCCCGTACACATATATTACATGTGCCGGTGTGAGAGTAAAGAGAAAAGAGAGTGATTATGTAGAGGGTGAGTGAGATTGGAGGGTGGACTGAGCAAAAGTCATCTGTTTTCCCTCATGCAACACGACTGCAAGACAGAGTTAGAGAAAAAGAAAAAGGGTGAGAGAGAGAGAGAAGGAGAGGGGGCTGCAGGAATGTGTGTCTGTTTAGTGTTGGGCTGATTTACCCAAAGCAGCGGCACCAGAAGAGAAGAACAGCCATACTGAGACATCAACAACTACACACATGTGGGAGAGGAGGAGAAGGAGGGAAAGAGAGATCGCAGCGCTTTGCTGGAGTTGTGATGCAAGCTAATGAGTAAAAGGTGTAAATTCAGAGCCTTGTGAATGCAGAAAAGGTTTTGCTATTAGAATCTGATAAATGTGTGTGTGAGTGTGTGTGTGGGTAAAATCTGGTTATATGATAGGGTGAGGGGGTGTAAGAGTGAGGAAACAGCCATGAGGGATCTTTCCCTCTCTCTCTCTTTCTCATTCCCTCTCTCTCTCTTTCTCATTCCCTCTCTTTCTCTCTCCTCCTTTCTCGTCTTTTTCGGCAGGCTGTTGGAGGCTGGTGTTTGGACAAAGCCTTATAATTTTCCAGCCAGGAATGTGTATAGTCCCAGAGAGACTGCCAGCCACAGAAAGAGAGAGACAGACAGACAGAGAGAGAGTCTAGTCTCAAGACTAATGAAGTGTGAAATAAAAATGAATACAGAAAGAATGTAGAGAAAATAACAACAACAAAGGGAAAAGAGCAACAAGTTAAAGAAAAAAGGCAGAGACAACGTACACTAGAGTTGACTAATGTCTTCATATATGTTCCTAAAATAAAGTGTCTATGTTTAGTTGCCCTTACAGAGTCCATGTAACCACAGAACGACAAGAAAGATATGAAACATTTTAGAACGCGTTTTAGGTGAGTGATATCAGAGGCAGCTGAGGATGCACAATAAAAAAATGGACTTAGCAGAAGTTAAAAAAGACATTCTGCAGGCATACTAATAATTTTTTTTTCTTTCCTAAATGCCGCTTTGATGTGCTCAGCACATTTAAAATGACATTTACACAGTAAATTTGCCAGTGTTAAATCAACACTATTAGAGTTAAATTAACACTGAGGGTGTCAAAATCTAACACTCTCAGTGTTAATTTAACTCTAATAGTGTTGATTTAACACTGGCAAATTTACTGTGTACAGATTCAAATACAGCTTGATGCAGTTAGCCCATTTTTTTGTTTTGCATATACGAGTGATAACGTGAATTTGGTTATATTCAATTCAGCCTTTTAATATGCCTAAGTAGGTAGTTAACAGTAGAACAAGTATGAGAGAGAATACATTTGACAATATGCACTGAAGAAGGTAACAGTCAGTTCGGCTAATTTATTGGTGGGAATGTGCCTATCAGTGTGTTAGTAATCAGACACACAGTCTGTGCCTGGGTCTCTGTACTCAGTACTTAAGAACAGAAATATTTGTGTTAGTCTTTGTGTATGTGTGCAGTTATACTATGTCCACTGTGTATGCACATTTAAGCTTTTATATCCTCGAGTGTTTGTGTTTATATTACTATGTGTTTATTCATCTAGCCATTTGTATTTGGCCCAGGATTAGTGTGAGTGCATACGTGAATGTATGTGTGTGTGAGCTAGTTTGGCTTGGGGGAGATCCAGCTGTGTCAGGGTGATCTGATCCAAATGCTTCAATTCCCAGCAGAGGGGGAGAGAGGGAGTGAGCAAAAGGGGGTCAGAGGGGCCAAAAGACATAAAAAAGAAATGAACAGAAAATGGAGAAACGTATAGAGGAAGGACTTATGTGGTGGAATATTGGCTGCAATGGTTTTATATTTTATCACAAGTCTGGTCCTAGACCACTCCCACACAATCAAACAGCTTTCAGTCCGCTACGGCTTTGTTCACACAGGCAGCTCAAATTCAGCTCAAAAATCAGTTTTTCCAATTCTAGTAAATCCCACTTTTAAAGCTGATTCATAGCATTTCAGAAAAGCACAATTTTACATTAAAAAATTTAATCTGTCATCCTGTCAGAATGTGCTACAAGAAAGGGTTACTACTGCTTGCCTCAGCATCATCAGAAAACACACACCTGAGTTGATAACTACACAATTTATGACAATTGCAATTCCAGTTGTAATTTGCAATCAAAAAATGTATTTAGCTCACTAAAAAACTCTTGATCATATTAAATGCATATTCAATGTGCCCTACTTTTTGAACAAAGTCTACACCTTATACCAATACAGTACTAATTTCACTGGTTCGTTCTGGTTGTTATTCATATCCTTACATCCTTCATGGCATTACCTCTCCATTTATTAACAACACACTTAAAATGGACTTTTGGCTTTTGTTCATATATGGAAGTGTGAATTTCAGTCACAAACGTCAGGTGTTTCCTCCTGTATCTTCTTAATTCCGCTTCTTTCCCAGTGCGACTAGCTGTGCCACCATTGGCTGAGAGCGTTGTCTGTCTGCCTGTCTACACTTGCTGTGCAGAACTTCCTGCACCTGTACAGCAGGCACAGACAGGCAGACAGATGGCAGCCCGCCTGGCAAGGCCAACAGCATGTCTGATCCATCGGCCCAGCAGTTGGGAGTCGCCAAACCAACACGGACTCTGTGCTTTAAGGGAGCGAGATTCTTCTAAAAAGCACTGAAATGTACTTTTTTTTATCAGTCATCATAAAAGTTGATTCACGCCTTGTATTACAATACAGCTCTTCAGATTCTGAAAACAATAAAGTGGCAATTACTAACCTGTACCACTGATGTTTAATGCCATTCACTGAATTTTTACTTCCTTAAAATCGGTATTGACAGCATTTCACATTAGCTGGGCCCTATAAGTAAGGTACATAGTTATGAGCGTTAGGAATGTAAGTATGAAGTCTTACCTCGTCATCTTTAAACCAGGAGAGGCTCTCCGCCGTCAGCAGGAACCAGTAGTCCTTGGACCCTCCCTTCATCAGACTGATGTTGTTGATTGTCAGCCAGCCCTTACGGATCACCTGCAGAGTGAGAGAGAGGGCAGAAGACATGATGTATGGGGTCAGGACAGAAAGACATCAGAAGCAAGAGTTCAGCAGCCCTTTAGAAACAGAAAAAAAGGTGTTATTTGGAGAAATGAAATAAAGAGTCTCATGAATGAATGTGTACAGTTAATGTCAACAGAAACACATTAAAACTGAGTGAACCCTCAAACGGCTGTTAGTGTTTTTAAATAAGGTCAATAATTAATAAATTCATGAATTTATTTGTATTCCATTGAAACAAAAAAGTTAGTAGGATGAGGATCACTGGCACAGTTCTAGCTGTGGTATAAGCACTGCCCAGCCGAGGAAAACGATGAGAGCAGAGGAAGGAAATAACGGAAGGAGGGACTAAAATAACGGTGATATCGGCAGAGGATGAGAGAGAGTGGAAGGATGAGGGGGTGGAGGTGATGAAAGCAGCGGAAACAGAGAGTTTGGCTGGCAAAATGTGCGAGAAAGAGAGAGAGAGAGAGAGAGAGAGAGAGAGAGAGACTAGCCATTTTAATTAATAACATTAATAACAATATGAATACAATTAAAGTAAGTGAACTAAATAAGCAGAGGGACTCAAGTGTGTTCAGAAAGTCTCCTGAACAGAGTTTAGATTGAATTTCAAAAGGCAGCTCACTGCAGACTGTAGAATTTCATAGATTTAATCAAGAGTAACCCTAAAACGGTTACTGTGAGTCTATTTATTGATAAAGCATTGATCAGTTTTTTCATTATAATACACAAAACAGTATATGAACAGTGTAACAGTAAAAAATAACAGTCACTCATGCCATATATTCCAGTTTATAAACATTTAAAAGAAATCTCCAGTAGAGACGAAAGTCAATGAGATATCCAACGGTGTGACGTGCACATCATTTGATTGATAAAATGACACATTTATGGCTGTGCTTGTTTATGTCCCAAGCTTGCAGCACTTTCATCCTTTCTTATACATCCAAACACACATATATAAAAATACCAGACGGAACAAGATCAGAGCCTACGAGGCTGTGGTTCTTAGCGTTCCACTGGCGTAAAGACAGATTCAAATCTGTTTTAATCATTAGAGCACACTTACCTAACATACCCCCTTCCCCCACCCCATCTCCAAGCACACACACACGTACGAACCTGATATAGTACTCACAGTGCTGCAAACTCCAGACAAGTTCAGTTACAGACAACAACATTAGAAAAAAAGCTTAAAGGATAAAAGGAGAAGACTTGGAAAAGTTTGTGAAAGCTGGGAACGTGACAGGTCAGAATAGTGCTCAAGATTAAGACTGAGTCATAAGTGAAGGTATTAAAAATCAAGCTGAAGAGATGAGCCTAAGTGAAACGTGTTGCTTGTGTAGCAAAGTGTCAGATCACTGACAGTCCAGAGTTCTACTGTAAGTGTGTGGTTTTTTGGCATGTGGCAGCAACTCCAGACGGCAAAGGGAGAAAGAAAAGGGTGGTATTTGCAGAGTTTCGGCAGTCTCATTCTCTCATTAGCACACAGACATACATAAAGAAATGACATGTGACGACGGTAGACAGTAGTAAAGCTTACAGACACTGGGCTCGTACAATTTGACTGGAAGGTGGAGGAGCAGCACCCTAAAACATCAGCAGAGAGAACAAAGCCATTATGATAGCATCAGAGGGGATCCTCAGCTGAATTAACAAGACCTATAACAAAGTAGTCAGTTCACATCATAATGTAAAATACTTCTGTATATGTCTGTTGCACCTTCACCCAACCGGCTTATCCATAGGTGTACACTACACACCATAACTATGCTGTCTGATCTGTTCTCTGCCTGCTTTTGTATTTGGATGGGATCTTTAGGACTTATTCTATAGTTTATTTATTTTCGGCTATTACAAAAAATTGAGTAATAAAAATGACTGGCATTTCTTAATTTGAAGAGTAGAGAGATTTGGGCTGAGAATGTTAATTAGTGACTTCAATGCCAGAGGCCACATGCACCATGTGTGAGTTTGATGGGTTACTCACCATGCCCCCTGCAGGACAGGCTGAGTAGTGTGTGACAGTAACAAAGTGAAGGGAATGGGAAAAGGATATAAAGATAAAACACTCATGAAAAGACAGACACCCATGCAAAAGTAGGGAAACCTTCAAATCAAGCTTTGGGTAAAGCTGTTATATTTTTTCATGCTATCAAAATGGTAAAGTGCTTTTTTTTACATACAGCACAACAGCCATGCTATACATTACAGCACAAATGTATATAGGTAGTCATCAACAAAAGCCAAACTTCAGTGTTAGAGATTAATTAGAAATGAATAATTGCAATAAAGAGACAAAGACCTCAGGAAGAGAAAACTCTATTTTAAATTTCTCATATCCTGTTTTCCCGTAAAAATCTATACTCATAGCATTACATCATCAGGTGAATTTACTTATAACCTGCTTTACTTACCTGGTTCCCTGCTGAAGCCTTTTTACTCGTCTGATTATTTCTCTGCTGTGCACTGAAATAAGAACGAGCAGGATGGAGGCATATCAAAATTCAGAACAAAGAAAACTGCTCCAACATATACTTTGACCTACAAGGATAATTTTCACAATTGTCTCGCTAGAACTCACTTAGCAAATCCAATGAAGTCTTCATGGTTAGTGTTGATGTAGGAAAGCTGGATCTCTATTGAAAGCACAACCTATTTGAAGATATGACAGAATACATCAATTGGTAAAATGCCAAAGCTGTCCAAAATAACTCAGGTACAGAGCAATTACATAGCATGTAGTTCCATCCACACCTGTTATAAAGGGCTATACAAATAACTGAGTCACCAACATGCAAATCAAGCAATGTATTTATGCTTCTGGCATTTTGTCAGTGATTTATGTTCATATTTTGTTCTATGACCCATCGTGGAAATAGAAAATACAAAAATGAACGTTTGTCAGCATAAATTCACTTCACATTTTTCTTTTTTTATTTGTGGTTTGATTTATGGTGCTTTTCTTAGTTGGTACTATGTTAGTAATGCCAAACAAATCCCAATGCTAACTACACTAAATGTCACATTAGGGGCATTAGGGCCCTCTCATGAGTGCTGTTCCATGACTGACCTGGTCTTTAGCTTGACTCTCTCGTTCTCTGATGTATGTGGTCACAATTCTCTCTGTCTCTTCCCGGAGCTTAGGAAAGGTCCCTAACTGAATACAAAACAGATTCAATGAATATGGAATGAATACAACAAAGATCACACTACAGCAAAAACCTGACCTCATCATATGTGTCCTTCACTGTAGAATAGTCCATTTTTACTCACATTAACAAACAAAAAAAACTTTACCTTGTTGGTGCACTGCCTTACAGTGGCTATAAGTTCCTGGACGACCATGTCCACACACTTAATACAAGGTCCTTTGAGTTTTACTATCTGCTTCTTTACAATGGCCTCAAATGCCAGGTCAGGAGTAAACAGGCCTGTCCTAGACCAACAGAAACAATAGTCAACCACAGTGCATATAAGGCATGCCTACCAAGAGTGCAAAAAGGGCAACAGCACTGGAGTCGGTTAGATCCGTTACATCACAGCTTTTCATTAATGATTTATGGGTAATTACAAGAAAACATTCATATACTTCAACAATGACACCTTGGTTGAGATAAGTAAGAGTAGCTCATTTGCACTGGGACCACAACATCATATTTACGCCACAGGAGCAGAGTTACAATGCAATTTGGTTCAAAGTGACTGAGAGAGGAAGAGATGCAGTGTTTGGGACCTCTGACCTGATCCCATGAATGTTCTTGATGGCATAGCTGATCTCACGACGCAGTTCTTTCTCATCAAACTCCATCTGATGAGTAAACAATGGCCATGAATACAGCAGCACATCAAAGTTTACACTGTGAAGCAGATGTGTACAGATCAGAGCACCTTCACAAGCTCAAAGGGGAAGCGTTCGTGAAAGATCCTGTTGATTTTGGCGCCGCCAGAAAGCTCCACTGTGTCTACCTGGTCACCAGAGCCCTCAATCCTCTTTTCAAAGTCCAGCCCAAAGTGCTGGATCAGCCTGAATAATACAGAGACAGAACCATAAAGCTGGGCTGCACTGGACTTTTTGTGTACAGTCAAGGAGTATGCAGAGCGCAGTGTGTATGTAATTGTTTGCTCAGTTCTCAGAGTTGCAGGGTTAGGACGTGTTTGTCAATATGACTGAATATGTAAAGTGTTTTGGAAATGCATTCACACAGTAAATATGCCAGTGTTAAATCAACACTATTAGGGTTAAATTAACACTGAGAGTGTTACATTTTGACACCCTCAGTGTTAATTTAACTCTAATAGTGTTGATTTAACACTGGCAGATTTACTGTGCAGTCACATATAATGTTTCCACGTAAATACTGTCATAACCTAGGCTTTTTACATTTACATTTAAGGCATTTGGCAGACGTATGTCATAAGTACTCTTCCCCAGATCCCCCAGTTTTTTTAAGCACATCTCTTGGTTATTATAGTCAGTTATCTTTTCTCTACTAATTTGCATAACATGATGTAGCAAGTGCTGCCCAGCCCTCTGTTCTGCCAGGTTAGTTGGGTAGTGCAACTTTAAGGTCTCTTAATATAATCTGGATGAAGTTAAGATCAGGACTAGGTAAAGGGCAACACTTTTCTTCATTTTAAGCGACTGCATTGTTACCATGACAGTGCATTTTAAGTTGTAATTGTAATGAAAGAGAAACATCAAACTTCCGACATTTATGCTAAATAGAGCATTTTTTTCCATAGGATCTATATGTACATGCACCATTCATCTTCCATTCAACTCTGCACAGTCAGTCTTTTATCCTTCCTCAGATTTCTGCTTTTCTATAACTGTTCGATCAGATGTATTTAATGCTCTTTTGTCTTAATTTGGTTTGTTCGGTTTAGAGTTTCTTCCTTTCTCTTGGAACTCAAAAAGATGTTATATTAACTCAAAAGATGTTATATTTCCCTCATAAAATAACTGAAACAGGTGATCTACCAATTGCAATACTGATACAACTGCTGATCATCCACAAATTGACTGAGGTGGCAGTTCAATGCATCATATACAGTTAAAGTTAGCTTTATAATTAATCCAACTATGTACACTTATTCATTTTTTGTGATCTGTTGGTTTTGCCATGTGTTCTATTTTTTGTAATTTTTTTTTGTATTTTTTTTTTATCATTTTTGCCAATTTTCTCCCCTTCCCAATATAGTAGTAGCCAATTAACCCATCCCATCCACTAGGGAGATCTCCCCGTCACTTTGCACTGTCCCTGACTCTAGGAGGGTGAAGACATGCACATGCCACCTCTGCTGCGTGTGATACAGCCACCGCCTATTTTTGAACTACTACTTGATACACCGTCATTGGGAAGCCAACACGCTCGGAGGAAAGCGCAACATTCCCAGCTCCGAATGGAACAATCACTAGATGCCTGAGCCAGCAGACATTGCAATGTGTGAATGACAGGGAGAGAGAAATCTACCCACCCAGAGAGAGCATGGCCAATTTTTGCTCTCTTGGGCCCCAGCTGTTGATGGCAAACAGCATGACCCGGATTCAAACTTGCAATCCTCTGGTCATAGTGTCAGCGTCTTAGCCTGCTGAGCCACTCAGCATTTCAGCCGGCTGAGCCACTCTTGCCATGTGTTATATTTTAAGCAATTTTTAAAAACAAGTTTTGGAGAGTATTCATTCTGACTCCTCACATGAGGATTTGAGAGTCTTTGTTTTATGTAAGTGTAAGAAGTAGGGATGTCCCGATCACGTTTTTTCTGTTCCCGATCCGATCCGAGTCATTAATTTTTTAGTGATTCCCGATACCGAATCTCAAACCGATACTTCTATTTTCTAGATAAGAACTAGATAATACTCTTCACACAGTGCACACATTACATTATAGTTAATCAAACTAATCCAATGTTTATATTTAACAACTGCAATGCTTTAGGGAAAAACTGCCAGCTTCCAAACTATTGTTAAGTGTTTCCAAAAGCTCTAAAAGACGCCGAAAACCTGTATTCTCTACCACAGCGATCGGCTGGTCATCCAAAGCAATGAATTCAGTGACCCTCTCTGTGATCTTCTTGGCCAGAGTGCTGTCTCGAGAGAACTTTTCTTTTAAAACTTTCTGATAGAGAACATTGTTTAGGTACAGCCTTTAACTGAGCTGTCTGAACAAACTCACTGTATTCTGTTAAAGGTTTATTTTTTAGGTGCCGTATTAAATTTGTAGTATTAAATCAGGGACGTGCGGTCAGCCTCATCTGTCATCAGGACAAGAAAAAAATAACACAAAATTAATATTAATATTTGTCCACTGATCTTTATGATTAATTTCGAACATTTTTTATAGTCAAAATCGCTGAAATTGCATATTTCCTGTTCAAATAACAAGGGAGAAACGTGAGGTGCGGTAGCAACAAGCCGAGCCGAGCCTCTGAATGCGCAATCCATCACAAACTGGGTTGATACATGCAATTGGAACCTGCCTGTTGCCGTATCGCTGCATGTCGCCAATATAATGTTTGCATATACGTTTATATACCCTGATTTATACCCTGCCTAATGTCTCTAACCATTTACATTTAATGTTTGTTAGAGACATATTTAGTTTCGCTGATGGGACATAAAACCGCAGTGAAAAGTGTTTTTTCAAAACAACTTTTTTTGTGAATTTAAGTTTTGTTTTTGATCAAAGTATGTACTCCGATAGATATCTGAGACCATTATCTTTCATTTACAGCAATAATACAGAGTGACTAAGTTTTGTCGCTAATGTGAGTGACACAATATTGACACGATATCTCAGTAAATTGCCCAGTGACTTTGGCCTGGTTTTCCCTGGCAGGGTCACATATATGAAGTGATACTTTGGTTTGGAGAGATGCATGCTAATAGTACATGTATATGGGCATGTTGTTGCTTACTGCATCAGTGCTTTGGTCTTGCGTGAGGGGTCATCAGGGTTCATGTGTCTGTACTCCTCAGCCTCTTTATCCAGTGTGAGGAGCTGAGCCTGCAGTTGACTGCGAAAAGCTGGTAACGTGTCCCGAATGTGATTGGTTAGTTGCTGGAGATACATCAAGTAGGTCAATGAGTTAACAGGACAGTATTGTTTCAGTATTCTGTAGTTTCAATTCAACTGAAATAGACAATCACAGCTAACCAAAAATCATCTGACCTCATTTGTTTCTTATTTGCCGATAGGTATCTCCCTTTTTATCTCAGTCTCACCTGATTGAGCACCCTCTGCAGGTAAGGTGTGCCCATGTAGTCAGCCATGTGTCTGTAAGCTGGATGGGACAGAAAAAACAACCGCTCGGCAGCGAGAGCTGCGCTGATGTCCTTCTTCCCTTCAATATCCTTCTGACTGCGATTTACCACTCCGATGTAACCTGTACCAATCACAAATGTACGTACATATAAAAGAAATGCATTTGTATATGCTAAGAAGCACGGTAGCATAATATATGAACTGTTAGCCATTTTAGTGATGTTGGCCTGTAGTATGAGCCTTCTAACAACTTACAGTTTGTAATTATGCCCTCTGAAAATGGGCACTAAAGTTGATTGACATGATGGTAATAAGATATACCAAGTCATTGGAAAATGCTGACATAGTCCAAATGGAATTAAGAGTTAAAAAACAAAAAAGTCCCATTAGAGACGCCCACTTATCTTTTTCAATAGCTCTCAGTAAACAACACAGGAATGTCCAGAAGACATACACGCTGTCAAAGGTATAATTGGACATTAACCTCACTACCCCATAATAATAAAACCTTGCACTGTCCATTTCTCAGGCTACAGCAGGGTAAAGGCCCTTGCCCAGCCCACCATTTGAGCTAATACAAAATTATTAAACCTCACTTGGATAGCTCCTGAAGCTACTACACAGCACTTCAACCTCACTCTGTGTGCAAAAATGAAAGACATAGAGGCTAACATTTGTACAACATTTTAAGAAAACAGTACAACAAAGATGGAATTTGACAGTAATCTGCATGAAAAATTACAGAGTAGGATTTCAGTGAGGTATTTCTAATCCCTGCTGTTATGCATGTATGTATGACTGTATCAGTATCTACCAGAGAGTGTATGAATGTGTGTCTAATGCATTAAAGTGCCAGCAGAAAGCATGAAGACCCTGCACCTGGCTAGGCCTTAGCTGCTGTTGAGAGCACTGCCTACAGCTAGCACTGCTTGGCACCAATTCAGCTCCTATAGGCCAGCTCTGGCCATAACCCAAACTCTGTGGCAGTGGGACTACAGGAATGAGCTGAGAATTGGCAATGGTCTCATATCAACACCATGACCTCATACTGATACACACAGTTCACATAAAAGTATATTAATATGATTACTTCTTGAGCATGGTAATTTAGTTTAAAGTACCTAAATTCAATTTAATTGTGCTGCTACGTTCTGTTCATTGTGTAGACCGATTATGACAGCAACAGAATGATTAAACCCAGTGTACCTCTGCGTAAGGGAAGTAACCTGTTCTCCAGCACGTCCCTGGCATCCGTGCCTTCATCCATTAGGTCCAGCTTCGTAATGACACCAATGGTGCGCTGACCTGTAAGAGGAATCAAATTGTATTAAGGTAAAGCAACATAAAAAGCACAAAAAAATAAAGATAAGAGGGGAACACAACAAGATAAATGAGTGAGAGAAAGCAAGGGAAGACACAAAAAGTTCTCCAGCTGGACAGAGCAGTATGACATGGTACGTTCTGGTTACTAATCTGAAACCAGAACTATTTGTTCCTTGCCTGAGTCCCTTTGTCTGTTTCCCAGCAGAAACAAAAAAGTAGGTGGGTTTCTCTGGAGGTTGTATGGTGGTGATTTTTTCATGTGATGCTAGTGTTAACAGCAAAAACAACAGTAGCAACAATCAAGGAGCTTCAAGTTCTGATTTACCTTTTTTACTGGCTAGCTAATTGTCAGTGGTCTACATTACATCTACTTCCACCAATACACACCAGCTCAGGACACTTGTACCTCACACAGGGTACTCAGGAACTTGGCCAGGGAAATGACAACAAAATCTGTAATCACAAACTTACAATCACATGATATAATCATACTGCACTGGCAAGTGGAAACATTCATAGATTAGCCCAGTATAACAGCATAATCTATCAAACGGTCTCCCATTGCCACTCACCCTGTGGGTCAACATCCTTGGCAAGTTTCAGGGCATCAGAATTGGCAAGGTCCATGTTGGCTGGTGTGACAGCAAGGATGAGGCAGTTCTCACGGCAGATGAACTGCATGATCATGTCTCTTATCTGGTACTCGATGTCTGCAGGCTGATCCCCCACTGGAACTTTTGTGATCCCCGGGAGATCTATCAGAGTCAGGTTTAGGACTGAGAGACAGAAAGTTCAAATAAGAGTTAAATTGTTGAATTGTTGTTTAACCAGCAACTAATTACTGAGGAATTACAAAGTGGCTTGAGTTACTGCAGTGCAACCTACAGAATGTCATTTTTGGAAATGAACACAGATAGGGTGATAATACCATTTGGAGAGTAAACTCGTAGGTTGATGGGAATAGAGGAGATGCCTTTATTTGCTCCTGTAACTCTGTCTGTCTCTACTTCAATCTCTCGCCGAACTTCATCAAAGTTCATAAACTTTTTACCTTTGAAGTGCAGGAACTCTGCATACTCTATAATATAGAGAGGGAAGTGTTAATGAAAGAGGAGGCAACACTAAGAATAAAATGAACACATACAAATAATAATAATATTAGTTTTCAAAGACTCGTTCAAAGTTTCATGCTAAACCATAGTTTCTGTCCATGGCACCACAGTTGATAAAACCAAAGGCAAAATAGCATTGGAGACACTGCCCTCCAGTGGTTGGTGACTATGTCATGCATGTACAGTCATTAAAAAAATTATATTGTGAAAAAAGCTCATTACTGTTCATAATTTAATTTAAAATAATAAACTCATATATTTTAATTTATTGTAAAGTGACATTAAAGCTTTTTTGTGTGTCAATCTTGATCAGTATGGTTTATAGCTCATATAAACCAGAAATCCCATATTTCAAATTATTAGAATATTTTGGTTTGAACATGAAATTTTTTTTATGGCATTCTAATTTTCTGATATATAACTGTATAATCATTGTGTAAACATTACTGTGCAAAAGCCCTAAGCAACTGAGAAAATGATCAATAACATAATTCACACAGTAAGCATGTGTGAAAATGCAACTCTACATCTATCAGTGTGTTGATTAAGCATTTTCTAACCTCTCAGTGTAAAGGCCCAGTATTTAGAGTAAACACCCAGAACCCAGTCGGACTAATCAATGCTTCATTAAATCAATAAGTGCTGGTGGAATTTAATAAATACTAGCAATGGCTGACGCACAAGTAATCTGGGACCAAAGCTGCATTTTTATAAGTCAACATATTAAAAATGTAAATGTTAGCTTGACTGAATTTGTGTTTATTATAGTCACATAGTGTTTTTAAAGGCAAAACATGTTCAGTGCCAAATCATTGTAAATGACTTCTTCCATGCATAAGACTTGAACACATAAGACTACTGTACACTTCCATGCACTTAATCATGGTGACAAATCTTTCTCTACAGTGCACCATAAACAACATTTTAAAAAAGGAACTACACAGAATCAACCTTCTAAACTTACTGGCCATCCGGAACTACCATGCCTGTGTATTTTGTGGTATAACTCCCATAATGCCAGAATTTGGTGGGTTACTACCAATCTCAAGCCGGTAGTGCCACTAAAAACAAAGCTGATGTACAAACACTGGGCACCTGTCCAGCACACATTAGTTTGCCACTACCACTGTGGTGCCACAGCTGTGCTGATAACATTCAGTGGTAGTCCTGTAGTCCTTCCCACTGACTGATGGGGTAGTGAGAGTCTGACAAAACTGTGCATCAACAAATGGACTATAGTCCACAGAGAAAAATAACAGGGACCCAAATGTATAATACCTGTGGTTGTGCTGATTAGCTGTAATACCAGTGGTCTTCGTGTGACAATCCCTGAACCTCTTGGTAAGAAATCCCTTTAAAAAAATAGAACAGAGAACTTTCATTACAAACTCACACTCCAACATTCCAAGTCAAAGAAATTCATACACAGTCACTGGCACAGTGTTGGCTATGACAGCATGCATAGTCTAGTGTTGGGTGACACTGAAACTGTAAACTCTCACTCCGCAATCCTGACACACTTTACTACACCCCTAGCTAGATATTTATGGCACAGTTACACACGGCACTACGCACATTACAGAGAAGTGTACGTAAGTCTAGACAGATTTAACAGCCATTTCAAAACATTTTACATGGTGCTTGTTAGATAATCACAAGAGATATGAGTAGCTAAATTACAGAGCCGGCTAATTTGTTCATTTGAGTTGAACAGCAGATGGGTAAAGCTGTATTACTGCTACAAAGGAGTGATAAAGGATCGTAATTAGCCAATCAACAGCCGCCATTCTCCAGTCCAAGGCAAAATTAGGACAATGTAGAATTCAAGGGCATGGCAAGCCTGTTCATACCATGGATATCTCCATTATCCTGGGCAGTATGCCATACTGTTTTGGTATTACAGAAAGCTATGCAGACCAAACAGTCTGGGTGATCCCTCTGAAGCTGTATGCACAAAGACCATGCCCGGTGTTGGGTACAAGAGCCATTTGCAAATGTCATTGTGATGCCACATTACACTTTTTCTATTCATCTCTGCAACACAGCAATAACTGACAGACTGTCATTTAACATAATGATAAGGCTAGACAATAAGGCTAAGGACCATTTGGCAATCAATGCATATTTTTAAGTCGCTGACATTAACTCTTCAAAGTTAACCCAAAGTTATCACTTATTTTTCTCTTGCAATTCACTGAATCAAGAAGGAAAATTAAATCTAAAACACATTTGTTTGTAAGTACAAGTGTATACATTATTAACTAAGCTTTAACTCTTTATATGTTGTGGTACAGTTTTATTTTACAGAATAAAAAAAATCATTAAAAATATTTTTTTTGAAAGCAGCAGAAAAAGTCAGAAGTACAGACTGTTAAGATTAAGATCAACCAATTTAGCCAATGTGATTTTTTTACACAACTGAATTTGACCTCCGCATTTAACCCATTCGTGCAGTGAAACACACACACACACACACTAGTAAACACACTAGGCTGTGAGAATTTGTGCCCGAAGCGGTAGGCAGCCCTTATCCACCGGCGCCCAGGGAGCAGTTAGGGGGTTAGGTGCCTTGCTCAAGAGCACTTCAGTCATGTCCTGTCTGGGAATCGAACCAGCAACCTTCTGGTCACAAGACCAGATCCTTACCACTAGGCCATGGCTGCACCCTAATGTTAATGCATATTGTTAATTGAAAAATGTATCCATAATGTTATGGCAAGTTATGGCAAGTACAGTAAACAACAATAAAAACTAAACTTACAGGCATTAAACAAATATGTTTAATGTAATTTTATGTGACACGTTTCATTAGTTCAGTTGTTCCTAGATAGCAGGATAGAGATAAGTATGCAGGAGGAGGTGCACGCTGTACAGATGAGATTCCTTTGATGATGCAGGAAACAGGGTGTGTGGCACTAAATCAGGAACACCACCCAAAATAGAGGGGGAACTCCCTTAGGAGCAGGCCCAGTTAGAAAAAGAAAGAGAAAGAGAGGGACAGAGAGGTCTGCATGCAGGTAAGAGCTTGGCTTACACAGATTAAAATCACACTAATGTATAAAAGGGCAAGAAAAGTATGCGAACCCCTGGAATTAGCTGCATTCATGTATAAAGTTATATATAAAGGTAAGTTTTAAACCACTCAAACATCTGGGTGGGCATCTGCTTATGTGTACCATGCCATCCAAAAAGAGACAGCAAAATGCATATGATCAATAATTGCTGGCTAGATTGAAGCTTTAAAGTTTGTAAAGTAATGTCAAAAACATATGGCATTCAGCAGTCTACAAATGGTTTGCAACTGAAGATGATTTATTATTGTTTCTACTTTCCATAGAAGTAGTGCCCAGCCATGGCAGAATGCACACTAGAATAATAGCAAAAGCCTTGAACAAATATTTGGAACTGGTTAGCATCTCTGCTCATGAGTCTACCATAACAAATCAAGCATTAGATCCATGATAGGACATCATAAAGGAAGCCACTGTTCTCCAAAAAACACTGCTGCCCTCCTAAAGTTCCGAAGAACACCTCAGCACTTCAAAACAAACTGGGAACATGAAGAAACAGTGATGAAAAGCTGAAACATCTGGAAAGAACACGGTTCTAAATATGGCGTAAAATGTGCATATTAGGGAAGCTTATTGACTTTTCCCCATTTTTTTTATTGCTAATAACACCTATTGATAATTCTGTATCCTAACTCACAAAGGCACTGAAGTGGTCCAATTTTTGGAGAACCCATTTCAGCCTCTGCTGATCGTTCTGAAACCTTCAGAATTTTCTATATTTCTGCACATTTTGACACCAAATTTGCAAGTCCTAAAAGTAAATATAGAGAATCTCAAGAGAGTGTGAGTCATTCAGCAAGACAATGACGCCAAGCACATAAGTTGTTCTACCAAAGAAAGGTTAAAGAAGAATAAAGTCCATGTTATTAATGGCCAAGTCCTGACCTTACTCCAATAGAAATATTGTGGGATGACCTGAAGCAAGCAGTTCATACATTCCTCGAAGCCGATGTGCAGGACTGATCAACAATTACCAGAAATATTTAACATGGGACATACCAGATGCTTAAAGCAAACGTTCACATAGTATACATCACTGACATGCCACAGCCTTGTCCCTGTTCAGTCTTGTGTCCACCTGTTCTTTGTTTACATTCTGTTGTCTCTGCCCATGTCACACCCACGTCTTGTCTCGAGCCCTGTTCCTCAATCCCTGGTTTCATTACGTTTGGTTTAAAGGTTCCCTCATGTTTCCCAGTCCTCATCCTTCATTGCATTGCCACAGTTTTTGTTTCATATACAAGTTTTGAGTTTTGTAAATAAAGTCTTGTTTTTGGATCCACGCTCTGTCTACTTTTAGCACTTATGTGACAATGAAGTTTTAGGTTAAATTTATACAGAAAAATAGAAAATTCTAAAGTGTTCACAAAGTTTCAAGCCCCACTGCATTTGCCCCATTTTTACTAGTATTACACCACAGAGTGTAATAACTGTATAACTGCATCAGTTCTTTCACAGCATCACAATAACCATCAGCTTTGTCACACTTTTTTGCAAATTGTGCAGCCCTACATGGAATCACAATGTTCTGATTGACTTTGCCAGTTTAGTTCAGTGTTCCGAGATTTGAGTTACTCCAGTTGGCCTGGCTTATTCACATTCCTCATCGACAATGTGTCTTATTCTTAGTCTAAACTCTATTCATTCTCATCACTTACCCCTGACCTCAACTCTCTGGTCACGAACAATACTCCCCTTGAGGCTGCTGTACCCCTTGCTTTTCCTCTCATCTCTGCCTCTATGTTCTCCTTCCACATCCTGCAATGTTCTGCAGTACAACTGTTCAGGTTCTATTATAAGCCTATACCTCTGAACACAGTGACCCAACTAGTTTTCCATGACATTTATTTCCCTGTTCATTTAAAAACAAAGTGCCAACAGTACAATTATAGTAGTGACTGGAGAATGTTGGGATGACGTCAGCTTTGTGCAGTTTTTTAAAAACCAATTTTATGCAGGACTTTCACATGATTATACCTATAAATATTGCACTAGCAGATTTGAAAGCATGAATAGTTTCCTTTGTATATACACACTTTATGTAAAAGTCAAATACTGGTTCATAAATACAAACCGGATTCCAAAAAAGTTGCGACACTAAACAAATTGTGAATAAAAACTGAATGCAATGATGTGGAGGTGCCAACATCTAATATTTTATTCAGAATAGAACACAAATCACAGATCAAAAGTTTAAACTGAGAGAATGTATCATTTTAAGGGAAAAATATGTTGTTTCAAAATTTTATGACGTCAACAAATCCCAAAAAAGTTGGGACAAGGCCATTTTTACCACTGTGTGGCATCCCCCCTTCTTCTTACAACACTCAACAGACATCTGGTGACAGAGGAGACCAGTTTCACAAGTTTAGAAATAGGAATGCTCTCCTATTCATGTCTAATACAGGCTTCTAACTGTTCAATCGTCTGTGGCCTTCTTTGTCGCACCTTCCTCTTTATGATGCGCCAAATGTTCTCTATAGGTGAAAGATCTGGACTGCATGCTGGCCATTTCAGTACCCGGATCTTTCTCCTACGTAGCCATGATGTTGTGATTGCTGCAGAATGTGGTCTGGCATTATCTTGTTGAAAAATGCACTGTGATAGACTTGGCACTAAATCT
>BRDA01013153.1:0-23527 GCA_036984385.1 Crenuchus spilurus | reverse complement strand
AATATTGACATTTGCCATCTCCACATCATTGCATTCAGTTTTTATTCACAATTTGTTTAGTGTCCCAACTTTTTTGGAATCCGGTTTGTATAATCCCACTCATATTAATTCATGCATAAAGAGTTATAAGATTTTATATAAATAAATATAAATCTACATCATATTTTAAAAATATATATTCTTTATGGAAGTCCTTATATTGCAGTTTTCTACTCGTGAGTTATGAAATCTAAATTAAATATAGAGAAATATAAAGTACACAAGCATATTACAATGACCTTTTTAAATTCTTTCAAAATCATTTTCTTTTTTTCACTATTCTCTCTCTCTCTCTCTCTCTCTCTCTCTCTCTCTCTCTCTCTCTCTCTCTCTCCATGCCACCCCTCACTCCTCATCTCCTTAGGCATCTATTCAACCATCTGATATCCACAGGCCTTTCTAAGCAGTAGACAGTAGCAGTGCTCCACAGCTTGGTAGGCGGAGTATGGGGACAGATGGCCCAGGGGGTAGCTTTTCAAAGCATTCATCTTTCATTGCTATGGCTACATGTACCAATTCTTTCTAATAACATGGCTCTAAATAGGCCACTGTGTCACAGCCAAAGTGATACAGGATCATTCACACAAGCAGATCTAAACAGCATGCCAACATCCAGTCCCAAAAGTTTTCTTCATTTAACAGTAAGTAGTAAAGTATTCCACTAGACTGTGGTTCTGAACTGCCAAATCTTAAGATCATCTATGGTCTAGGCACAATTAAGCAATTCTACATATATCTGTAGGCTGCACTACATTAAAAAGGCTTCCAGTGCCCTTATTTCATATTGTTATATGGGTCAACCAGATCCACTCAATGTTAGATAAGAATTCACCCAGTCTGCCACCTCTTACTCTACAAAAATGATCATTTTGTACTGAAAAATAAATGCTTCCATTTCCTTTAATTAAAGCTTTACTTTGTAATAAAAAAAATACTTTTGTCCTAAAACCAGGGCACACTGAAGTTAGCTCCACTTTTTTATTGGTTTGCAAGATTTGGTAGTACTAGTTTTCTCATTACTATGAATTACAGAGGTTGCAAAGACTACTGCTAACCAAAAAACAGAAATAACAGTGCTGACAATATTACTCTGGACTCATTATCCAGTATAATGACTAATAAGACCAATTTATAGTCCAGTAAACAAGTGTCACCCCACAAAAATGATGTAAAACAGAAAAAAAATTATGTTTTCTAGAATGATGCAGACTGTTGTGTACATCAAAAAACTGAAAGCTGCACACTCTGATTGAATAGAAGCTCAAAGTTCTAGGTTCTGGGGTGTTCCCTTGATCACAGTGAGCGACTGTGTTTAGCCTACATTGTATAAAGACAGACAGATATGGGGAGAGACTCACCGAGCCGGTCAGAAAATAACTACATTCATATGACTGTTCACAAGAGAATCACAGGAAACAGCAGATATGGACTGAAAATCTACTGATTCCATTTATCTGTTCATTCCAGTTATTGGTCAAACAGAAGTGGACAGTGCTACATAACAGGCGATATAACATTAAGTTATGCTAAAAGTTATAGAAACTTTAAAAGGACTATTAAAGCCTATAGCATTACAACACGTAAACCACTGTTTGTGGTTTTTTTGAGTGACATTTGTCATTTGGACTATAAATGGACCTTTAGCCCTCCACTGACAAAAAAACAAGTTGTTTTTTAATACTTTGCATTTAGAGTTAAAAATGGTCTTCTACAAGCTAGAATTACAAGTTATGGACACATCATTTATACATTGCAAATAAACTACCACCTACTGTTGCTCTATAGTGTTTATGACATTGTCATAGAACGTTGTTGGGTAACACTTTATAATAACTTTCATTAATAAGCCATTAACTAATGATTAATAACTGTGAACAAATCATTAGTTCATGAGTATTTGTACATGAACAAATGTGTATAAATGACAGTTCATGTAGTTACTAATGATTTTATTCATTTTTGCAAATGTTAACAAATCATTTGTTAATGAAATTCTCATGAACTAATGATTTGTTTGCAGTTATTAATCATTAGTTAATGAGCTATAAATGAAAGTTATAATAAAGTGTTACCCATTGTTGTGAAACCATAAAAATTCACAACCATTGTGAAGTCATAACAATGCATTGTGGAGAATAAACACTCTATTAATTACGCCACTGATGTAATTACATTGGTTGAACATTAAAATTTGAACTGAATCACTCCAGTAATTCTCTTGCCTCCCAGCTTCCAAAAATTGCTTCCACATATCATGAGAATATTGAATCATGACACCAGTATTGTGAATCCAATCTAATTGTGGGTTAAATATATTGTTAAGAGAGTATTTATTAAAATACACTAGCAAATGTTGATCTTACACGGTTAACCAGCCCCCTATATATTTTTTTATCAGAATTCATTAAAAGACCCCAAAACATTTTCATATTGCAGCATTCGTCAATAATAACACAAAAGCCAATAATGATTGGCAATCAATGTATTTGCAGCCTGACAACAAGAATGTTTCCTTATTTTACCAGATTATTAACACTACACATGCCCTACTATCCAAGTCAGTTTCCTCTTCCAAAATTGCATTTAGAGCATGTTTTCCCGTGATGCTGAAAAGATTAGGTCATGTCTTAAAAAGGATGCCATTCAGAAAGGCCTGGTTGTAGTGATGAGTCTGAGTCTGTCACAGCACATTACATTGCAGATATCATAAGGTTATACATATAGAATAAATCCTATAACTGTATTTATAGCAAACCCAAAAATAATTTTCCTAAACCCAAGTAAATAGTAATCATCACTCAGCACACACTTATCCGACCTTAAAATGTACACCACTTTGGTCACCCATGTCTACAGGTGATGAGATGCGAGCACATTACCTGTTTTGAGTTCCAGATAAAGCATCAGCTTCTGTTCTGCATCAACCACACATGATTATCTCAAATAACTAAGCTCCACTTCACTTCCTCTCCATGAAGCTGATATGCACTGAGTGTGGAAAACAATAGACTGGCTTTCATTCACCATCACAATTTCCTGTTGGACAGACTTAAACCTTCAGCAAGGAAACTTGTCTGGCAAGAGAATGTCTTCTGTTGAGAAGCTGTGCTGCTCCTCAAACTAAAGTACAGTGGTGGTATTTTAAAACAATGCATAAATGTATTAAGCATAGAAATTGTTTTATTTCAGCACTAGATCCTGGATAGAGTTTTGGGAAATAAACAAAAACAAAACAGTAGTCAATTGAGTTTTTATAGCACAAAAAATGGTAAAAAGGCATCTTGCCATTATTACTATAATAATAATAATAATAATAATTCTTATTATTATTATTATTATTATTATTATTATTATCCACTCATCCATCCATTATCACTTAATCCTTATCAGGGTTGCAGTTAGTCCCCTACCCCCTCACTGGGCGCAGGGCAGGGCATTACACTATTCAACTAAGCCCAGGACAGGGCGCTAATCCATCACTGGGTGACACACACACACACACACATACACACACGTACCTACAGACAATTTTAGATTGTCATGACATCCATTTTTTTGGACTGTGGGAGGAAACCGGAGACCCCGAAGGAAACCCACACAGACACAGGGAGAGCATGGAAACTCCGCTCATATGGGGACTCAAACCCAAGGCCCCAGCACTGAGAGGCAAACGTGCTAACCACTAAGCCACCGTGCTGCCCCACCCCACACATAATCATATTTTTCAACAATTTTTCTGTCCTTGATCATTGTTAGTCATAAAGGCACCCACACTACATGATCAGACCTGAACTGAAACACTCCACACTTTACAAGTAACACATCAGACCAACAACTCTGAGCCTCGAGGGAGTCATAAATATTGAACGTTTTATATTTATGATTTATAATTGGGGTGCCCGGGTAAAATTTTAATTATTCACACCCCATACTACAGAATAATCTGGATAATCCATTGCAAACACTGTGAAATCAGGAGACCTTTTTTGGCCTGATTATCCTGTAGTGTGAACCAAGCTTAAGGTTGGTCATATTAACTGATCAGGAGAAAAAAGGAGGACATCTTACCCTGGTGGTTTCTTCCCCCAAGTTACTCTATATATTATGTTATAGATCACTTTCTAAACATAGATTAATCTGAGTTGTGGCCTAATGAGAACATTCAGTAGACAATCCTCATGATCAGACAGTTTTAGACTAAGACGTGCCTCAAAACACACAGAAATCATGGAGGGGTCTGAAATTTTCATCTTAGGTGCATGTCCACTGTGAGAGACATAATCTAAAAGAAAAAATCCGGAAATCACAATGTATGATTTTTTAATAATTTATTTGTGTGTAAGTATTTGAACACCTGTGAAAATCAATGTTAATATTTGGTACAGTAGCCTTTACAGAGGTCAGACATTTCCTGTAGTTTTTCACCAGGTTTGCACACACTGCAGCAGGGATTGTGGCCCATTCCTCCACACAGATCTTCTCCAGATCAGCCAGGTTTCTGGGTTGTCACTGAGAAACACAGAATTTGAGCTCCCTCCAAAGATTTTCTATAGGGTTTAGGTTTGGAGACTGGCTAGGCCACTCCAGAACCTTGAAATGCTTCTTATGGAGCCACTCCTTGGTTGTCCTGGCTGTGTGCTTTGGGTCACTGTCATGTTGGAAGACCCAGCCATGACTCATCTTCAATTCTCTAACTGAGGGAAGGAGGTTGTTCCCCAAAATCTCACAATACATGGCCCCGGTCATCCTCTCCTTAATACAGTGCAGTCGTCCTGTCCCATGTGCAGAAAAACACCCCCAAAACATGATGCTTCCACCCCCATGCTTCACAGTAAGGATAGTGTTTTAGGGAAGGTATTCATCATTCTTCATCTTCCAAACACAGTGAGTGGAATTAAGACCAAAAAGTTCTATTTTGGTCTCATCTGACCACAGCACTTTCTCCCATGACTCTTCTGGATCATCCAAATGGTCATGGGCAAACTTAAGACAGGCCTGGACATGTGCTGATTTAAGCAGGAGAACCTTCCTTGCCATGCATGACTTTAAACCATGATATCTTAGTGTATTAGCCACAGTAACCTTGGAAACAGTGGTGCCAGCTCTCTTCAGGTCATTGACCAGCTCCTCCCATGTAGTTCTGGGCTGATTCTTCACCTTTCTTTGGATCATTGATGCACCACGAGGTGAGATCTTGCATGGAGCCCCAGTCAGAGGGAGATTGACAGTCATGTTTAACTTCTATTTTCTAATAATTGCTCCAACAGTTTATCTTTTTTCATCAAGCTGCTTGGCAATTGCCCCGTAGCCCTTTTCAGCCTTGAGAAGTTTTACAATCTTGTCTCTGGTGTCTTTGGACAGCTCTTTGGTCTTAGCTATGTTAGTAGTTGGGAGTCTTACTGATTGTGTGGGGTGGGCAGGTGTCTTTATGAAGCTATCGACCTCAAATAGGTGCTTCTAATTTACAATAATAAGTGGAGTGGAGGTGGACTTTTTAGAGGCAGACTAACAGGTCTTTGAGGGCCAGAATGTTTGCTGATTGGCAGGTGTTCAAATATTTATTTGCAGCAGTACCACACAAATAAATTATTTAAAAAATCATACATTGTGATTTCCGGATTTTTTTCTTTTAGATTATGTCTCTCACAGTGGATATGCACCTAAGATGAACATTTCAGACCCCTTCATGATTTCTAAGTGGGAGAACTTGAAAATTCGCAGGGTGTTCAAATACTTATTTTCCTCACTGTATATGAAGGCTTTTCACTGGAATCGCCACAAACAAGTAGATGTAATAGTGTGAAAACTGCCAGAGCAAATGTACTGGACATTTTCACCTGTGCTAATTCAGCTATTGAATTATGTCTCTGTCTATCTCAACACTACAGTTAACACTAACATACTCATTAAGGAGCAGCATCATGCTTGCTCTAAATCTCTCTGATGTCCACCAAACATGAGGTCAATCTTCCCTTGTTTTGCACGCTTCTTCAACGTGGCCTTGGCAAGGCATTAGACGGAGGAAATGGAGCAACCGGTGCAGACTACAGATGAGTGTATGACCATCTGCACCTGCTGCAACCATACAGTAAATTAACATTCTGCACAGAGGTTGACACACACAGCCATTAGCAGGCACAGTTCATTCATCATTTCATCTGAAATCATGGAGGATATTAATAGGGAGTTTGTCCCCCTTTGCATTAACAACTTCTACTCATCTGGGAATTCTTTAAACTAGATGTAGGAACATTGCTGTTGAAAATTTGTTCGTGTGCTCATTGCCCTCTATTTCACTAGCATGTGTTTCACTTCACAAAGGGGTTACACTTTTTAAAACAGCACATTTCATATAAAAAGGTAAAACAATGGGCTTTACAGACTGAAGTATGCCCTACTAAGTTAATTATCTACTAAGACTGAAGATTAAGTCTAGATTTGAACTACATTACAGTGACAATTGTGAATAAACAGTGTGAAGTCAAAGATTAGGCTTAATCTGCGCTTGAAAAACTTGCCCATAGCATGTAATTGTCTGTCTGATCTTGTAGTGTCATACCTGCCCACAAAGTTCTCAAGGACAGAACTCTTCCCTGCGCTCTGACCGCCGACCACAGCAATCTGAGGCAAGTCCAGGTTGCAGCTCTGACCAATGGCACCGAAAGCATCATGAAGGCGATTAACCAGCGGGATGAGCTCCTGCATGCCCTGGTTCCCCATGTTAACCCAGCGGCACGGAGGTGCGCTTTGGGTAAAATTAGCAGCGTCCAATCACCTTTCTGTCCTTTTGCCACACCATTCAGAGTCTGAAATAGAAAACTAATGCAGAAATAAAAAGACATGTACTCAAGATGAGGAGCAAGTTAGATAAATAGTATTTAATAATATTTAATATTTTTTAAGTGAATTGCTAACTCATTATTTTGAGATGACATGATAATGACTTACTATCTCAAAATGACTTAACATCTCAAACTAAAAGCTTAGTATCTTAAAATAACTCATCACTATCCCAGAAATGTCTTAATCACTCAAAATAATGACTTGGTATTTCAAAATAATTACTTAATATCTCAAAATAAAGTCTGAATAGCTCAAGATAATTTCTTAGCATCTCAAAATAATAAATTCATATTTCAAAATAAGTAATCTTAGTGCCTCATAATAATGACTTAGTATTTCTAAATAATCACTTAGCATCTCAAAATAATGACTTAATATCTCAAAACAATGTCTTAGCACCTCAATAAATGACTATTGTTATTATTGTTTTTATCAGACTTCATATTTATAGATGTATAGATTCATATTTAAATTCCCTTCTCGGTTTGCTATTCAATAAGCATCCATGGGGATAAAACGTAACATTTTCTCACTCCCGAAAAACAAATAACAGACAAAAATGTGTAAATAAATGATATTCGTGACATTTCTATGAACATAATGACCAGAAAAGTCACCGAGGTTTCAGTCAACGGTCACAGAGTGACGGTTAAACCAGAGCTGCTCAGTATAAACTCAGTGTTAGCGAGCAGCTCACATATGTGTTAACTTTCTCTATTCAGTGATTTAACAAAATGATTAAACGGTGTCTGGTAAGTTACCCTCCTACGTGTCCGTTTGGTTAATTACAGGCGCCATAACATAACTAACATTCATTAAACAGATAGTTTTATGACACATTTGCTCACCCCGACCTCACTGACGAAAAAGCCTTCCCGTCCGGACTGTCACTGACCGTCAGTTCAGCAGAACCTCCTCTGATCCTTTGCTCCCACAGCCACAATGTAAACGTAAACTTCCCTCTACTGATATAAATACGTCTTCAAACCAAACTGCCGCTGGAAACAATCACTTTAAATCCGTGGTTCGGTCCAGTTCAGCGCGGCTCTCTGGTTCAACTTGTGTCCGACCGAAGTTGACAGCTAACGGCTCTCGTCGCGCATGCGCAAAGAAGATACACCGCCACTCCTCAGGAAAACACACACGTTTATCGCAAGTTTATTTAAATTATCTGCTGCTCAACTGCTGAATTTGACTTTATTTAATAAAAACAGTATATAAATGCAACTCTTTAAAATTTTAATCTCTCACATCAGTCGTAAAGACATGTTAAGAGAACCTCCCCTTTACAGTGACAGTACACAGGCTACAGCAGAACTCGATTCATCCAGTAAAAATAACACTGCTGGACTCTATGGCCCGCTGCCTCGTGGGTTGCCAGATTGATAAATTTAGCTGAAATTTAAAGAGCATTATATGCTCTATTGATAAAATGCATTATGAACTTCTTACTGTTCAAAAGTTTAGAACTGCTCTTCATACGTTTTTAAAAACACAAAACCAAAACTAAAAACATCTAAAACTTGTTAGTCCTGTGAAATGTAACAGGCTTGGCCTGGACATCAGCTGTAAATAAAAATCTATACATTTTAGATGTGTTCAGAATGGTACTACATTATAATATGACAAAGAAAACTGGACAATATAATGTCCAGAGTGATTCATATTTCAGGATAGATTATCAGATATTTTTGTATTCTGTAACAGCTTGTTTATATTATTTTTTAATGAATTATTGATGTTTAAATCAACATTTAACAGTATACTATAACTTCAATGGTTAGTTTGACAACTTGTGATTATCTTTTTCAATGCAGCATTCTTTTGTTTTTCTAATAAAATGGTAATAGTCCAAATCAAGTAATATATTTACATAAATCTACTATACCCGTCTTTTTTGTTTTTTGAGAAAATATTTATTTTTTAAAATGTATATTAAGAATTAATGTTTAAAGTCTTTAAAACGTTTTTCAAAAATACACTAAAGATTCCAGAGTAGATCCAGGTGGATGCAGCACATTAGTGGAGGTTGAAGTCAAAGCATTTTGAGTGTTTATTCTCACCCAAGTCAGTTCATGGTTGCCATTTAAATGTCACACGACAGTATACAGTTGTCACACAATAAGTGTAGTTTGTAATAGTAATAAAAATTCATAATATAGAATAATCTATCTCATGATCTTGTTAATAATAATTACCAAATATGTTATTACATTTTAATTTTAGATTAAAAATTGCCATTTTGGTCTAGATTTAACTTATGCATCTATCCAGTGCAGTAATATTTTTCTCAAAAAAGTGAGAACCTTTGTTATAGTCATCAGTATTACTGGTGAGTCAGCTGATTTAATCATAATTATAGCTGTATGTTTGAGTATTGCCTAAATTATGCATTCATAATTATATAATTAAGCCATTAAATCTAATAAAAACAAAATATATATTAACAGTTAAATGTGAGACATTATAGCATGAAATCATCTGTAAAAAATTTGCATTGCATTGTCATTTACTATTAAACTGAGAAGACAATATATTGTCTCAAATGTTCATGTTATTCTTCATGTATGATACTCAAGTTTTAGGAAATGATAAAGACAACTCAAGGTGTAAACAATGTTTCTTTACAGTTTACTGTATTGTTTTGAAATCAAAAGTTATGTTCTTCAGTGATTTGATCATGAACCTGATTGTATGCATCTCCCATTTAAACCGCCATATCAGCTCTATAGATCCTTCGTTACATTCATCAACCTTTCATGCCATGTAGCACACACACAACCTGTCCCCTTACACAGCAGGCAATGTTCAAGCTACCCGCAGATCCTTCAGCATTGCGGAAATGTCTATATGAGGGTTGCCGTGGACATTCTGACTGCTACCGCGCAGCGCCCCCTGTAGGCTTTTAGCAGCCTGTTGTAGCCCCTGTGGAATGGCACAAGGTTTCTCTCCTTCACGTCCTCCCCTGGAACACAGTAGCACCTCGTTGACCTCACCCTCAATAGGACGAGAGAACACACTAGAAAACACGGCCTGGATGCGATCCAACACTGAGCACCTCAGCGCGGAGTCACGGCACACCAGGTTCAACATGAACACTCCTGAGAGAGGAAAAGAAAACAAAGAGATAATGTGTGAGGCTGAGCATAATTATAAAATATGTTTGCATTTACCACACAATAACAGCATTAACTTGGTCAGATCACCATTACTTTTAATTATTATTTGTAATATTGAGAGATTGTTGCAGTTTTGCAAATAGAATTTCTGGCCATTCTTGCTGTATACAAGACTTTAGCTGTTCAACAGTCTGTGGTCACCGTTGTTCGATTCTCCTCTTCATTCACTTTCAATAGGAGACACATCTGGACTGCACACAGCCCTGTCACACACACACGCTGTGTCTACAAAGATGTGCTATTGTAACTCATTTAGAATTAGGCCTGGCATTGTCCTGCTTAGTTCCTGGAAAAGTCATCCTCCAAAATACCAATATAAGCCTCAACATCAATGGAACCTTACATATAAGTAGATCATCATGCAGTGGGAGCTATGGTAACCCCATGGCATCACAAATGCAAGTTTTTTGCAAGTTTTTTTGTTGGCAAGAGTTGGATGGTCTTTTTCGTCTTTAGCACATAGAATATCAGATGATACTGGCCCAAGAGAACTCACTAGTGTTTCTGTACAAAATTAATATTAGGCTTCCTCTTTGCATACAACAGTTTCAGTTCGCATTTCCTGAGATATCGGTGGACTCTGTAACAATGATTTTACAAAGTGCTGCTGAGTCCAGGTGACTGTCCATCACAGTAGCATGAAGTGTTCTCAATCAATACCGCCTAAGGGCTAGGTGTATGGGTAAAAGATGGAAATGTTAAAAATCCTGAAAAAAAAATAGCTGGGGGCCAAGGGGTCCTCAGAAACTCGTGGGATGTAGCAATTTTGATGATAAAAGGAATACAATTTTAGGACTTCTAATTTGTATATGGCTGTATACAAAATTAAAAGACATCATGCAAATAATATCAAATACAAATAATTATCTATCAAATATATTTATTTTCTTATTAAAATACACTAAACACTAAAGTGGTCTTAATATTACTCGGCATGGCATTGTAGGGCCGTCTTGCCACCAGATCCATAATTAAGCAGCTTATCACAAGAGTCACAATAAGCTTTCACCCACCATGTCGGGCTCTCTAAGACACAAACTCTATTTATTCAGACTTGGAAAATCAACCCAGACATTTTTTTAAAATCCATAACTTCTGGAAAAATCCAGAAAATGTTTAGCCATGTAGGTGATCATGCGCATTCTACGGTTTCCACCCTTGGCCTTTATGCACAGATATTTCCCCTGACTCTCTGAATCTTTTCATGATATTACTTGTAGATGCAGACAGACCAAATTTCTTTTGACACCTCTGTCTGTAATGCCCTACCTGGCACCTGGTGAGGGGGTAGGAGACTAACTGACAATGATCAGGATTAAGATAAAATAATTGAGGAATGGATTAAATTTTTAATTAAAACTTAATTAGCATGTGATTGCGTCAAGTGTCAATATTATTGAACATTTTCAATACTAACATTTTGCAATCAAAAAAAAAAAAAAAAAAAAAAAAAAAAAAAAAAAAAAAAAAAAAAAAAACACACACACACAATGCACCAGCAACTGACATTGTATTTTACTGTACTGTGCTATATTTTGCCGACAGCTGAATCTAAAGTCAGAGTATCTTTAAATTTAAATTTTTAAAAGTAAGTTTTTTTCTTTACTTTTACCAACTGCTACAGGAAAAGAAATAGAGCCCTTTAATTTTGTGTTATCACAAATAATATCAATTCATGGCATATTTAACTGCTGTGTATTAAAATTACCAGATTGCAATGTCTTTCTTAATTTAGCTATTTTAATGGGCAACATTAAACACGTTTTAAATTAAATTACAATGGCTACCTTGCCACAGTGACCTTACCTCGAGGGGTTAACAGCTTGCGGACTTTCTCCAGTAGTGATGTTTCTACAAAGGCAGGTGGAGGGCAGCTCATGCCCAGGGTGGGGTCTTTACTGTCAACGTCAAACATGATGACATCATAGGAATGTCCCCCTATAAATAGGGTAGAGACAGAATGGTGAGAGTAAGAAAAGTAAGGGGCCATCTGGCAGAATGCAACACATGACGAAAATATATTTACTTCATTATTTAAATAGCTGCTAATTGGCATTATTCCAAGGAGAAGTCCAGAAGTATGGAGGTGTAAGGGTCTTCAATACAACTTGGAATAAGTGGTGAATACTGACACAAACAAACATAAATGTATAAATAATCAGTTTCTAATGTAAATTCATAAATGTTGTACATGTATACGTTAGGCAACACATTCACTCAGGGAAGGTATTGATAAAACATCCATATTTCCATTAAATAACTCTCTCCTCACCCTGGCTTGCCATTGTGCTGATGTGTTCCAAACCATCTCCCAATGTAACCTTCAGTCTGTCATCTGTCTGGAACCCAAACCAGGTCTTTGCCACCTCCAACATAGCCGGGTCCAGCTCCACCACTTCCACCCTCGCTCCGGACACAAAGTCGCGCACAAATTGAGGCAAACCGCCACCTCCCAACCCCACCACCAATACTGACACCAACACATCTGTTTAACACAGAACAACTGTAATAAAACTTAACATCAACATAGATTACATTATACCATTACTGATGATGAAAAACAAGTGTTTTATGATCTTGTTTAATAAAAATACAGAAGTTATGGACATCAGATGTCAGCTTAGATACTGTTGCAGGGTTCAGCTCTGATCCCTGAGAGCCAGAGTGCACCACCTTTGTGATATTTCTGCTCAAAAGGCCAGATTAACTAACTAATTAACTAATTACTTATGAGGTCGATGGGTGTATTAGATTGATAAAATCATGTTTGCAAATGCAAACTGACTTCACTGGGTTATTTTATATTTACTAGAGGTGGGCAATATGGCAAAAAAAATCATATTACAATACCTACAATACACAACATGTCAACATTATTTCTGATATCCAAGTTTTAAAAATGTTAAAACTATAACTATATAAAAACTATAAATTCAGTGATTTGTATTCAACATTTTGCTGTGGTAAATTCAAATAAACAGGACTAATTTTAGCCTTATAATAACATTATACACTAATAATATAATATATAGTTCTAATGAATCAAGCCAGTATGTTTTGAAGTATCAACATTATTAAATGCATGCTCAGAAAAGCAAACTGTGACATACTGTTCTGTAATTTATCTTGATCATGACAGTCATAAAGCCCAGCTATAATAATAACTTTAAAATATCAAAGAAATGTTAAAATAACATTTTTGCAAGCTCAGATTGCAAGTATCTTAAAAACTGTACCTTTATTTTTGATGGCTTCTTGTCCTAGCATAGCAAAACCTGCAACCATGACTTCATGGTGAGTACAACAGAGAAATCCTCGATCTACAATGTAGCTTTTACCAGCAGAAGCTGGAGCAGCAGCAGCAGGCTTTGCTTTCTTCTTACTTTTCTTTTTATGAGCAGAAGAGGCTGTGAAAACAAAATAAATGTTTATCTTCTAATACTGACAAAAACCTACTGATGCAATGTGTATCATGATGAGCAGCTACGTCTGCTAATGTTAGCAGTGCATCTTTACACTGCTTTGAGCAGAAGAGTTTTGGTTGAAGATACACCACAACACTGTATTATAGCAGCAGGGTTTAAAACACACAAAATGAACCGCTGTGTGAGTCCAACTCCAGGCCCGGATTCCTGCACAGTTTGGTGATCTTCCTGCTCAAACACACCTGATTCAGCTCAGCAGGTAATGAGCAAGTTTAACTGTAGTGCCAGAGCAGAGAAATCACCAAATTGTGTAGGAATGTGGCTCTCCAAGACTTGACATGTCTGCAATATGGTATCACAAAATATTCAAGTATATCAATAGTTTCTCCAGTCTGAAATGTCACAGACTGGAGAAACTATTGATATACTTGAATATTTTGTGCAAAGCATTGTCACTTTAATCTCCAACATCTGGAGTTGTTTTGTCTCCAACATCATGTTTTGATTTGATTAGGAATGTCTGAAATGTCACCACAAAAATGATTAAAGCTAATTCTTTTGGTCTCTTTCAGATCTGATTAAAAAAAGAGACAGAATCTTTCTATAATAGAATATTAAAACCTTTAAAAAAGGATGCAGTTGAATCACCACCTTCAAATGGGTGCATTATACAACATATAACACAATAACTGCTCCTACACTAGCAATGAATGACTCACGTGTGGTGGTGGTGGACCGGAGGCGGCCTTCAGACTGTACCAGCTGAATGTTGGTCATGAAAACTAATCTACGGTAAAGATGACCGTCTTCTCCTCTGACATCCTCCACAGAGTACTCTCCAGTTAGGTCGCTGACCCCTCGGCCCACTACCTCCCTCCAGCCAAGGTCACCCCCTACAGACAAGAATGGGACCTGAATCACAACACAAAAGACATCATCATCAACAAGATGGGGAGAATAAGAGAAAGGAGAAATATCTGGATGATGTACATCTGAACCATTTGTACTTGGTGGCTCTCAGTAATGCTCTGATAATGACTGGTTTTGACTGAAGGAGAGGTTTAAAAAGCATTGAAGTTGTATATAAAATTAAATGCCAAGAATACTGATGCTCACTTGACAAATATCTAATTCCTTTACCTGTTGATTGGCTGGCATTCCAGGTGGGGCAAGTTCCATTACCATGGGAGAGAGTTCTGTCTGGACTGCCTGCATGTCTTCATACTCCTGCTCTCGATGCATTGCAACAATGATCAATCGCCGGAAGTTTGCACTGGAGGCTAGCTGAGCACGACCCTCAACTGAGCCATATAACCAATCAGATTCACGGCCCTGAGGAACTATACATTTCACAACATAAAGACATGATTATTACCAACAAAATTACACCAAAACATTTTGACCACTGAAAAATAAGGCGATAACATTGGTTGTCTTTTAGCAATAGCATATATCAAGGCCTGGGATGTATTAGACTGTAAAAGATGGTACTTTGGTCATAATTAACATGAATGTAAAAAAAAAAGGGGAGGGTGAGAAAATCAATGGTTATTTTGTTATGGACAGACAACTGGACTGGAGCATCTGTGAAAGAGCAACACTTGTGTGATGCTCATATTCAGCAGTGGTGAGTTTTACAATCAGATTGAGCATCTGTAATATATTTTACAACAGCAAGTCTGACTCACAATAACTCCATCTGACTAAATGGATCTGCAGCTATTGTTTTGGCACCAGGTACCACAGGACACCTTTAGAACTCTTTTACAGAGTCAATGTTTCCAGGGTCAGAGCTGTTTTGGCACCAACAGTATGTTCAGCATATTATCATACTGGTCATAATGTTTTGTCTAAATGAAATATTTTAATGAAGTAGAAATGAAGCATGAGCAAGTGAAACTGGTTCATTTTAGAGAAAATTTCAATTGCACACAAAGCACTTACCAATAAATATAGCAAAGTGGTTGGCACGGGGCACCTTAGCAGAAGGTGGGCTATCCTGAATCGTCAGTGTGTATCTGGGACGGCCTGTGTTTGCATGGCACAGCATGAGTGAAGGTGTGCTAGAAGCATCTGTGCCACCCCTCAACTTCTGGAGCATGAGAGCATAAGCCTGACGCTCTTTTACCACCGCCAACAAGTCAGGTACTGATGCAAGCCTACATGGGGCACCATCCTCCCCCTGGCACATCTCTAGCACAGTAAAGGGAGGTGGTTGCCGGAACTTGGTGCAAACAAGAACAAAGACTGGCAAGGCAAAAGAAGAGGAATCCAAATCCTGGTTCTGCTGGCTCAGACAATGGATCCGGATGGCCCAACCAGACTCAGTAAAGTGCTCCACAGCCAGCTTTATCACATGCTCTTGGGCCAGAGTCACACACACATAGCGGCCCCCCACAGCCAGAACTCTGCCGACCTCAGCCAGCATCTGCCTCGCCAAGTCAACCTCTTCTTCTGATGAGGCCATGGCATCTAGAGTGCCCTTATCCAGAGCAGCCTGGTAACTACCACTCTCATAGCCTGTCTGAGTGGCATCCACCTGTTCGAAGATAAGGTCAGGCCGTCGCTGTGCATTCCGTTGGTTCATTTGAGTCACTACTGTCTCACTGATGTCAATGTTGGTCAACTGATGGTAGCCAACATCGTAAAGCTGTTCGCTCAGTTCTGAGTTGCCACAACCAACCACTAAAACCTGAGAAAATGCATGCCGGACTGTTAGTGTTTCAAAGTGTTTAAGGTTTTCAAAGTTTTTATGTTCCAGTTCTAATGCTCAGCACTGCACAATTAATGATGCGCCTCAAGTATCGAGGAACAAGGCATCAAATATTTACAAGATTTAAGGTATTTTTTTTTATTTTAGATGCACAACAGACAACACTGGCAATATCTTATGTGTTATATTTATATAGACAGAAAATACACTGGTCACAAAAACAGATAATGACAAATTACATACACACACACACACACACACACACACACACACCCCTACATAGAGAAGGAGAGAGATTAGACTCAACATCAGTACAAGAACTTTAAAGACAGTTGAAGACATACTTCTATAAACTGCTTATTTTATGATTTATTTACCAATTATATTTGTGTTTATTTAATCCTAAAATTATTATTTTACAGCCATATAATTTTTATTGCATAATTTAATTTTTTATTTTAATTTTATTTTACATAGTTTATTTTATTTTTATTTACCAATTATATTTGTGTTTATTTAATCCTAAAATTATTATTTTACAGCCATATAATTTTTATTCCATAATTTAATTTTTTTTAAATTTTATTTTACATAGTTTATTTTATTTTTATTTACCAATTATATTTTCATGTGTATTTTTAATCTGCAATTTATTTTTATAAACAATTCCACTCTACCATACACACTACACCCCATCACCAATGTTTACTATTTAACTAGCCACATACATTTGTATATTTGTTTAGATTGTATTTGAATATTTGCACATTAATCTATTCTTGTATACTGTAGTTCTTACTGTCCTTTTTATCTCTTGAAACCCCCTTCTATCTCCTTTCTAATGTGAAAGAGCAGTCACCTAATCATTTCACTGCCAGTTGTACCATGTATGACTGTACACGTGACAAATACACTTTGACTGGATTAATACAACTACAACAACTAATGAACTACTCGACTTGACAGCTCAGTGTTATTATTACCTTGTCGCGTGGTTTGATGTATTTATGCAGAACTCCACAGAGTGAGTTGTAGTCTCCATACCACTCAAAAGCTTTTTCTCCTCTCTTGCGGAAGAAGCGCTCCCAGTAGCCCGCTGAGCAGAACTCCTCGGCGGTTCGGGGTAACAGACTCATGCTTCTTCACAAAGCTGCTGGATTACAAGATGTTTACACGCCGCTAGTGAACGATCTGCTTCTCACGCCGACATGTAGTACTTTATTACCTAAATAATTACTCAACTACTCAGGTATGTAATAATACTTTGATATACAGCATTTAATTCGCTGTAAATCTAAGCAAATGTTCATAAACACAAGTCCAATCCCTCTACACATGTTTGGTGTATCCACTCGGACTAATCTCGGCGACGGACGGGACGCTTGGGCGCGAGCAGTGATTGGACAGTCAGAGAAGGCCGAACACTTTATCTGTTCGCTGATTGGTCAAAAGTTTGAGAGGCGTAAAGTGACTGGTTGACTGTATGTTACACGACAGGCTGCTTTACCGGTCCGGCAGGGAAACGAGGCGAATGAAAGCATGGCAGTACCGGCTGGGAGATCCGTGGTGTTTGTCACTGGAAACGTAAAAAAATTAGAAGAGGTGAGAGCATTAATGTAAAAACGTATTTATAGCTACGTCTCTTCGTCACGACGAAGTATTGAATTACGTCAACATTGCAGAACGTTAATAGTATTTGTTTTAGTTCCGCCCACACTGCAGTGAATGAAATTGCGGATAAACCATAGACTGTATATAAGAATTGGACACAGCGACAGGAGTAGACTTGTGAGGCCAAAACGTTTCTGATGCCCTCTAGTGACTGGTTACAGTACGATTTTAAAACAAACGCACAACCATTATATTGAATGGGAGCTACCACAAACTTTGAAATTGTTTTCCTCATTCAGTGATTTATTTTGTCAGCTGTCTTGTGGTAATTTCACAAACCACAAATACCTACTAATTATCCCCACAGTATTTTTCTTTACAGTAAATGTGGGGCGGAGTTCAAATAGTAGCACTGTCTAGCATTCCGTCTCTACTGCACATGCTCTGATTTCAATTTGCATCTAATGTGCAAGCAATTTGGCGGCAGCATTTCTTTTTTGGCTTTAAAACGTCCCAATGGTAGGAAACAAAAGCGTACTGTCCAGTTCTTATATACAGTCTATGGAAGTTACTACTATACACTCTGTGCTAGAGAAAAACAATATCACTCATTTTCTTTCCGATCTAATACCGCATAATTCCAACCCAGATCCAACAGTAGATGATACCATCTTCATTGAATCAAAATTGAAATCTAATGTTGATTCATCATTACTCTTGCACCATGAATTAATACTGACATTTGAGCAAAAATCAACAGAAAACCAAAGCGTTTCAAATCCTATTACTGTAGTAACTTGTTGTATTTATATATATTATATATATTCAAAATGTATTTTTATGTACAGCAAAGATTGTTTTTTAAAAGCATGACAGTGAAAGAATAGTGGGAAGACCTAGTGAAAAGTCAAATGTCAAGTGGCTGTCTTTCACTTGATCTCACAGTATTCTAAAAATCACTGTATATTCAATTTTATTGTTGTATAATGTGGCAAATTTTAGGGCCAAATTAATGTTCTGACATGGTATTGATATTGAATTTACCTCAAATAAAATGATAGTTCTGATAAAAAAATAAATAATGAATCAACATCATCTTGCTATCTGTTGTCTCACTTTTTAAAGAAAATATTTGGTCATTCAAATATCCCATATTATATTTGAATACTCAAATCCTACACCAGTTGTATGCAGAAGATTTGTTCATCTGTTACTTTTATCTGTCTGAACAGGTCATTCAAATCCTTGGTGACAAATTTCCCTACAAACTTATTTCCAAAAAGATTGACTGTGAGTATGGACTGAAGCATCTACATTACCAGTCAAACATTTTAGAACACCCCAGTTTTTCTGAGATTTTACTGAAAGATTTTATTGAAAGTTAATCAGTTTAATGTCTCATTGCACTCTAAAATGAAAGCATAGGAGTTAAATAAGACATCACAAAATCAGTTTATAGACCAAAATATATCTAAACTTTGGACACAAAGCAGCACCTTTGTCAGATATAACAGCTGAACACACTCGTGACATTCTTTCTACAATAGACATCAAATACTCTTCAGACAGTTCTTCACTAATCTGCTGCAGAACATCACATAAATGTTGGCTCTTGTAGGTTTGCTTTGCTTTTCACTTCATCCCAAATCAGCTGGATGGGGTTTAAGTCTGGAGACTGTGCTCCACTCCATGTTTTCAAGCTGACCATCTTGTTGTTTTTTCCTTTTGTTTTGGGTCATTATCTTGATGTAGGATGAACCGCTGACCAATAAGACATTGATCACATACCAGAAATGTTATAAAACGTTTGACCGGTAGTGTATATATTATGTCTTCTATCAATTTTTTGTCTGAATGACTTGATTTCTAGTGCCTGAATACCAAGGAGAGCCTGATGAGATCTCAGTAAAGAAGTGTGAGGAGGCAGCAAGACAGGTTTGAGAATTACAGAATTATGTTTTTAATGCTCCTGGCATTGGAATGTTGTTCAAGCTTTTGTTCTACTTTTGTAAAGGTAGATGGGCCGGTGATTGTGGAAGACACCTGCCTGTGTTTCAGGGCACTGGGAGGGCTACCAGGACCTTACATGTGAGCAGAAGCATGCATTTTATTTTTATCTAGTTTTATAATTGTTATGCACTCTCTGACTTGTTGGTAATAGTTTTGATAAGGAATAACGTTTGTGTTTTTTTTTTTTCTTAGTAAGTGGTTTTTGGATAAAATGAAACCTGAAGGTAAGAAATGTCATCAATATGTAAATGAAAGTTATAAAATTTTTAGTAAAATAAAGATTTGTATTGATGTGTTTCCTGTGACAGGTCTATATAAGCTGCTAGCGGGTTTTGAAGATAAATCTGCTTGGGCTCTGTGCACTTTTGCTTTTTGTGCTGGCAAACAAGAGCCAGTCCAGCTCTTTAGAGGAATTACTGAGGTTAGTACCTAATTGCACATATAACACCCAGCAGCAAAATGTGAGACTGCATCCACATGCAGCACTTAGTAGCATACACATTGCTGAATCAAGAAATTAAGAACATTATGCTAATATGCTTAATAAGCTGTTTAATAAGATCCTCCAGTTTTGCCAAAATAGCACTGACCCACCAAGGTGTGAATCTCTGGTAAGTGTCCTCTAGTATCTGACACCACAACATTAGCAGCATGAAATGTTGAGCCATAGATCACACATGTTGTGTCAGCACATCACACAGGTGCTAAATTGGATTGAGATATGAGGGATTTCGTGGCCACTGTTGATACTGACTGACCAGTGGCCTTTAGTCTTTCAGATGCTCTGAACCTCAAAGTCTCTCAGGTGTTCACACCTGCCAGTTTCCCCTACAACTAACACAATGATTATGAGAACCAACTGTTCTCTTCCCTAATATATCCAGGACCTTCACATGTACCATTGTTATGAGATTTATAATGTTATTCATGTCAATCATGAATGCTTTCTTAATGTTTTGGCTCATTACTGTATTTACTGGAGTGATTCAATGGAACAGTTTCCATAGGTAATGTGTTCAATAACTTTGTATGTATACACATTAATAACTAACACTGGTATGTAACAGCTCTCTCTTCTTGTCATTTAGGGCCACATTGTGGAGCCCAGAGGTCCTAGAGACTTTGGGTGGGATCCCTGTTTCCAACCTGATGGCTATGATAAAACGTGAGTGAACCAGCGCAAGTGTAAGAAGAGCCTGGTCATTATTTTCCTCCCCTTACACCAAAAATTGATTACACTAGAAGGGCTGCAGAGTTAGGCTTAGTCCTTTATTTTTCAATAGTAGAATAATGTACATTTAAAAACGTCAGTGAAAGCACACAAGTATCTTTGCATTTTTCTGCAGCAAACATTACAGGCTGTATTTTGTTAACATTAGTTCTGGGAGGATTGATATTTAAATATGAATCATTCCCCACATTAAAGAAATTATATTTACATGTGAGGATTGATTTTAAACATTGATGGTTTAACCTGCTGGACCCCATAACAGCACATCTGCTTTGTATTTTTTTCTGGTGTATTTTATTTAAAAAAACAGTAACGGCAGTATTCATAATCTGTATGTTAGAAAGTTAGAATTCAGTTTTTTAATTAATTTCTACATATGTTGTAAACGTAGATTTTCATATTGTGCAAGAAAAAATGTAAAAAAATACCCACTGGAATTGGGATATTAGCTTTGGAATGAACTGTTATTGTATTAAATAAAAAATTAGGGGCATCACCCATCACGAGCATTACAGCTGCAGTGTTCTGATTGGTTGCTGAGCTGCTCAGCTGATTACCTGATGTCTTAGAAGTATATATACTGTATGCTGTTATAAAGTTCTGTAACTTGATTGAGTTAAAAATTTAAAGCATATATTTGATGTGGTAATGTGTTAAGAAAACAGCATTTGTTTCTGTATAAAATGCCTTAATCATATACAAATGACAACAAAAGCTACACAGGAATCTATTCATTTTGAATTAACTTGTCAGAGCGTCCAATCAACATTATATGTTCTCTCAGAATGCCTTTTTCACTACTAATCTTCACCACTAGATGGCAGGTTTAGGCTCCCAAAAGAACTCTCATTTGTTGAGTAAACCACATTCTTCTGCTTGTCAAAGACTGCACACAAACTGATAAATAATTATTTTAATTTGTCATTCTTGTAAAATTGAATCAAAATAAGAGTTATTGGCCAAGTACGTTTATACACTCAAGGAATTTGATCCCAGCCATTGGTATCTAGTGTAATATACAGGTAATACACAATATACAGTAAATAATACACAGTACACAATACACAATATACAGTAAACACAGGAGTGTCTGTACATTAGGGGCAGATGGGGCCCAGGTTTCACCAGATGTCGCTGTGGAGCAGTGTGTGCATAATCAATAATTTTGTTTACATTTATTTAAATATTATTTGCTAACATTGTTCGTGGTAGTAAGTGTTGTGTAAGGTCAGTACTTTCAGCAGTCTTCACTAAGATAATGTGTCTGGGGCCGATATGTCAGGCTCAGTTTCAGCAAGTGAGCAGTAGAAAACACTGTGCACATGTGCAACATTCTTTCAATAACTTGGTGCAGGGCACGTTAATGCTGGCCCTATGCTGTTGGCAGCCATTAAAAAATTAACAATTTGCATACATGAGCTTATGTGAACATCATTTATGGTATCAGCGTTGCTACACAGCTTGTCACTCAAAAACTTCACAGTAACTGTTAGCCGCTGCTAGTGAGGCAAAATAATGAATCACGTCAACAATTGAATCAAAGTTTACAGTTAGATAAAACACAGACAGTCAGTCATCTTACCTCAGTAAAAAGTTTTTCTTTTATTCATGACTGGTTTGTATTTAAGTTACTTTTGTCACCAAAGTAAAGGCAACAAAATATCACTGCTAAGTAAGTCTCCCGACAGGGCATTCATTTCACGGTAGGGAAACACTGTGCTTTTTGGAATTTCATTGATGAGGTGCATTTGCAGTTGAATTAATTGAGCAAGTACCTTTGGGTGTAGTTTCACTGATGAGTGGGATGCTGCCCACAGAATTTATTGTGCCCCACCTGGCTTTCCATTGTAGAGATGAAAATGAGTAAACAATATACATACCGGTAGTTTGCCATTAACATGGTATACATGGAGGCAATTAAATTATTCAGTTTTTTTCTCTTCTTTTCTGAGATCTCACTCCTCTTCTGTTGCTTCATCTGTGTAGGTATGCAGAGCTCCCTAAAGAAGTGAAGAATAAAATCTCTCACCGCTATCGTGCCCTGGCAGCCATGTCAGAACACTTCTCCCAGCTCAATGACGCACCAGAGTCCAAACGACCCAAACAGGATGTCTAATCATGCATGTTTATCAAGTACAATCAGTCCTCAGTCTGTCCCACCAGCATCTGGCCAGATCTTACTGTCTATGTGATTGTAAATGGTTTAAACCGTCCACTGACTTTTGTAATAAATGGTTTTGTGTTATATGTTAGTATTATGTGTTTTTGATATATACTTTATATGATTTTATATATACAGCGTCAATTCGTCTTGGGAATGACATATACAAGTCCTGCACAGTGGTCAGAGGGATTTTAAGCCATTCTTGCAGGATAGTGGCCAGGTCACTACATGATGCTGGTGGAGGAAACAGTTTCCTGACTCGCTCCTCCAAAACACCCCAAAGTGGCTCAATAATATTTAGACACAAAGACT
>BRDA01013151.1:11668-39256 GCA_036984385.1 Crenuchus spilurus | reverse complement strand
AAAAAAAAAACAACCCCCCCCCCCCGACCCAAAATTTTGGTGAAAAAGGATGATCACCAATTTTTTTTTTTACTTGGCCCAATATAGAGGTCATTGATTATCAATAATGCTTACGCGCATGGGGCACCCTCATGCCTAGCGCTGGTGCTGAATGTACAGTAGGTGTTTACAGTTTCATTTCTTCTCTAAATGTTGGAACATTGCTGTGAGTACTTAACAGGATTCAGTCATGAGACCATTATGTCAGGTAGTAATGTTAGATGATTAGTACTGAATCACAAACTCCACTCCAACTCATCCCAAAAATAATGGATAGAGCTTCAACACTCCAGAAGATGCTCCAGTGCAACTGCTCTAGCTTGACATTGGGCATGGTGACCAGAGAGTCTCATTCTGTAAACCATGCTTTATTATAGAGATCATACAAGCTATGTGTGTGTCTTTGTCTGCAAAACGTTGATGGATTTGTTAATTAGAAGGGGTCTCTAAATAGTTTTGGACATAATTTCATTTAGTTGATGGATATTCTCAGCAGAACAATGATTCTGACATGGTAGTGGCAGGTCAGTATGTGTTATATGTCATAATGCTAACCTCCAGTAGCTGGTCTCCAGGTCGTATGAAGCCGCATTGCCCAATTGGTCCTTCAGGCAGTATGGAACAGATAAAGTGACGGCCTCCTCTTGCCTCTAGACTCACCCCCAAACCACTGCATTCACTGAACTTCTGCACCTGGGCCACCTACAAAACACTCACACACATCTTTATATATTCTATATGTGCACTATAACTAAATATACATGCATTTGATTATATGATGACACATATAAACACGTCAATAAGCAAGTCATCAGTGTAAACAGATTGGCAAACTTCAAACTCATGTGCTAAACACAGCTTGCGTGCAGAGACTCCCAGATGATACACTGTTGAGAGAAATTAGCATTTAAATGAGGTAAAACAGGATGGATAAGGGGTACACAAGTAAAATGAAACGCACCATGACTTCATACTTCTTTCCCAGCTTGTTTTGCCACTTCCTTTTCAGCTCGGTCTTCTCTTCTTCAGACATCTTGGACCCTGATAATGAACAGCCACAAAGACGGCCTAAATTTAGTTTAATAAGTTGGTGAAAAGCAGCATGCAGACTGATGCTAGAGGAGTGTAGTATAGTGCCATTTACACAGTTACGTACACTCAATAGCTACTTTATTAGGTACACATACTTTGTATCTACACTTTTGTTGGCCTCTTTTCAGCCTATTCTTCAGTGATCAGGAGCCCCACAGAGCCGGTATTATTTGGGTGGTGGATCATTCTCGATATTGGAGTGACAGTGATGTGGTGGTGGTTTTGTGTGTGTTGTGCTGGTAAGACTGGATCAGACACAGCAGAAGTGCTGATAGTTTTAAAAACCTCACTGTCACTACTGGAATAAAATAGTCCTCCAATCAAAACTATCCAGCCAACAGAATCCTGTGACCACCAGTGAAAGACTAGAGGACAAAACAAACTGCAGCAACAGATGAGCTACTGTCTCTGATTTTACAAGGTCACTCACACACCACTCGCTTTGTGGTTTTCCTGTGGGGTCCTGACCACTGAATAACAGTTTGAATGGAGGCTAAAGTATACAGAGAAACAGATGGACTACAGTCTACAGTTTAATTGTAGAACTACAAAGTGCACCTGTATGGTCATTGGAGCTAATGAAATGGAAATGGATGAGTGCAGGTACAAAGTGTGGACCTAAATATTGATGAATTCTTTTTTATTGGATTTGTATTTTGATTTTGAGATACTTTTCATTCTGTTTCACTGACTTAGCACCAGAACTTCTTAGCTGTTACTCATGTATCTCACTTTCATGGTTTAGCATTGTGTTCAGATCAAAACAGTCCGAGGATCACACGTTAAAATCCTGATCATGCTGCTTGCCATCGACAGCCGGGGGCCTCAAGAGAGCAGAATTGGCCGTGCTCTCTCTTTGGGTGGACAAGATGGCGCACTCTCCCTAGCACCATAAACAATGTTGACTGACTCGGCTGTCTGCCGGGCAATCCATCAGAACTGTGGATCTGCGCTTTCCGCTGTCCATTAACGATGTATCGCCAGCAGTTCCGAAAAAAAGGGGCTTCACATCACTGGTATCAGTGGAGGCCTGTGCTAAGTCATTGTTTAGATTTTCTCTTTTTTACATTGTATCGCACATGCACTACAAAAACAAAAGGTGTGTTGAACATCCAATGGTTAAACAATATACTGTAAGGGACCACACCGACAGAGCAGTGATTTGTACCTGTAGGGGCGATTAGCCTTTAGGTTTGGCCCTTTTCTTGTCATTGTTACTAGGTTACCTCATCCTCCGGCTCAGAGATTGGTTGCTGAGGCAAGCCCCTTTTCTCCTATTGGTTAGTGCCAGTAATTCAGCTGGTTACTGGCTTTCTTAAAGGCTCTGGTGCAGTAGTCTTGTGCAGAGCCATTTCAGTCAGTTCATTCATTCATTCATTTCAGTTTCCTGGTCTGCAGACAGGCTTTGGTAGGGGTCCTGCTCTGCCCCAACTTCTATGCCCTAAATCTCCTTTTCTCAGTCCATGGTCTTCTTTCAGTCTAGTTTAAGGATGTTGCTTTCTTTATTTTATCAGACAATGTGGGGCATTTTTGTTGCCTGAGGAGGAAGCGTACCGGAGCCTGGCGACCTATGTTCATAATTCCAGGTGTGGTGCGGTACAGTGGCTCCACCTCCTTTTGGCATTCAGTATGCTGCAGACGCCTTCCATAACCAATGTATGAGTTACAGTAGGGAGGAATTCCCACCTTAGGCCACCTCTAGTGGCGCTTAGGCTAAGAGAGGCAGTAGTAAGCCTGTAGAGGCTCCCCTGGGGCATTGCTAGACCTGTCAAGCATGGAAATCTCTTTATATCTACTCCTGGTGGCTGTGCACCTTGGGAAAGAGTGGAGCCTCTGCTTTTAGAGCCCTTGAGGTAAGTTTTGATTTTTTTAGAGCTTAATTTTTTCATCTCTCCATTCGAGTGCAGTGGAAGCATCACACCTTTCCATCTTTGCTGCACTTATTAATCCCCAGCTGCAGCATTTATTGTTTGTTAGTATTTCGGGTTATTTTTTGTCTATTTTTTAGTTGCCACTCCCCTCACTGCACTTGAATCCTAACTGGAACCGTTTCAGAGGGTGCTTGACTCTGGCCTCTGGCTCGCATCAGTCCCGTAACACATACAAAAGAAAGAACTTGAATGATATATTTTAGGGCCCCTAGTGGCTCAGCAGGCTAAGACACTGACACTATGAACAGAGGATCGCAAATTTGAATCCCAGTCCTGCTGTTTGCCATCAACAGCCGGGGCCCAAGAGAGCAAAAATTGGCAGTGCTCTCTCTGGGCGGGTAGATGGTGCTCTCTCTCACTATCACTCATACATTGCAATGTCTGCTGGCTCAGACATCTGCTGATTGGTCCATTCAGAGCTGGGAATCCTGCACTTTCCTCCGATCTCATTAGTTAAACAATTAAAGAATACATTATACATGTTTTAAACTCGTTAAACAATATATTTTAGGTGCCTCAAGAAACCTGCCCATATAAAGGGGTTATGGGAGGCACTGTTAATAGTATAGAAGCTCTGTCAGGAACCTCCAGCTATATCACTGTGTTCCATCAAGCATCACTCTTCAGTTCTGGGATCCTCACGGAAAGTATCTTAACCCTTAAGGCAAGCTGAGGAACCATATAGGGTTTGAATATCCATCCAACTGTCATTAAGTGTTCCATAGCAAAATTACATCTAATCTACTAACTAGTGCATCTCAAATATTGTGTTAATAATTTTATTAAAAAAGGGAAACTGTCATATTTTATATTTAATACATGTAAAGTTATATTTCTAGCCTCATTTGTTGTAATGTTGATCAATGAAAATCAGAAATCCAGAATCTCAAATTATTTAAATATTTCATTTGGATTTTGAGTAAATTACTATTCAAACAGTATCAACATTGAAACAACAAAAAAGGCTTGAAATATGTCACTTTAAGTGTAATGAATATAAAATATATGACAGTTTAATTTTTTAATTAAATTCTGTAGACAAATGAATATTTTCACCATATTGAAATTTTTGGAGATGGACTCGTATAAGAATCTACTCCAAGATCATGTAGATGAAGTTGCTAAGAAATGATGAATGTGTCTTTTTATATCACAATATTTGACACTTATAAATAATGTATTACAAATTAAAAAGTAAAAACTATGCTCTGTGTTCTTTAGTTTCAAACATTATTTCTGGAATTTTTTATTTTTTTTTGTCAAAAATCTCACTTGTTTACGTGAAAGGCTGGTATAAATAATGCAAATATAATCAGGTTTTGGAAAATTACTTCAAAAGCTCTTGAGCTCCATCTATGCATTTCATGAGAGTTACATCACTTTTAAACCTCTTATCCACTGAAGTCTCTTCATGCTGGCACCATAGCGGGATAGATGCCGGCATCTACACTTTAAGTGAAAATCTTTAGCTTGAACTAAACCACGTGCTCTCACAGTCGTGATGGAAAAGGCCTTACACCTTTAAAGGAACACATCAAAAGAAAGCAGCAGTAATACTGGCAGTGTTGGAGCTGAATTCTGCCACGGTCTGTTGCTGTTAGATGTAGTGCATCAGTTTTGTAACAAGCATAAGTGTAAATTTAGGCCAGAATTCAAATCAGCTTCTTTTAGATCTTGGAACAAAAAAAACAAACATACAAGCAAACAAAAAAGAAATGATTGAAATGCTGGTGTATATCACTGTGCATTTGTTTGATTTAAACAGTAAGTTGATCATTTCCATAATTTTACACTTCATTAAGTAATTATGATTTTAAACATAGTATGCCAGGCATTTAGAGATCCAAACACCCAATAAAAAGAGTAAATAATTAAAAGGCAACAACAAACAAATTAAGTAATTTTTCTTTTTCTGTTAAGTAATTTTTTCGTTTTCTATTGTATCTTTAATTGGGGCAAGTGGAAGAAGTAATGATTATTTATGCAACCTTAAACACAGCAGATTTACAGAATATAAATCCTGAATTCCAAAAAAGTTGGAAAGCTGTGTAAAAGGTAAACAAATATCATTAAAAACAGAATATAATGATTTGCAATTGTCATACTCATATTTTATTCAAAATAGAATGTAGAACACATATCACATGTTGAAAGTGAGGCATTTTACCATTTCATGAAAAATGGCAACTCATTTAGAATATGATGGCAGCAACATATCTCGAAAAAGTTGGGACAGGGCCATGTCTACCAATGTGTTCCAGTTGGGAAGTGAGGACACCAGAGGAATGGTGTCCCATTTTTGTCTGGTGTAGCATTCTAGCTGCTTAACAGGTCTGGGTTTTCTTTGCCCATGATGCACAAAATATGATCTGGGCAGCAGGAAGGCCATTTCAGTACCCGGACTCTTCTTCTGTGAAGCCATGCTGGTGTGATGGATGCATTACATAGTTTAGCATCACCTTGCAAGGCCTTGCCTGAAAGATACATTGTCTGCATGGGAACATATGTTGTTGTTATACAACCTCAATATATTGTTGAGCATTAATAATGCCTTTCCAGATGTGTAAGATGCCCACTAATGCAAGCCCATACCATCAAAGATGCATGCTTTTGAACTGTGCACTGATACCAATGCTGGAGGGTCCCTCTTTGCATCTGTGGTTTTCAAAAAGAATTTCAAATTTTGATTCATCTGACCACAGAACAGTTTTCCATTTTGCCTCAGGCCTTTTTAAATGAGCCTAGGGAAGATGTTGCCATTTCTAAATTGTGTTGACATATGGCTTCTTCTTTGCATGATACAGCTTTAACTTGCACTTGTGAACTGCAAGCTGTGTTCACAGACAATGATTTCTGGAAGTGTTCCTAAGCCCATGCAGTGATTTCCAGTACAGAATCATGCCTGTTTTTAATGTAGTGCCCAATTGAGGGCCTGAACATCACAAGCATCTAATATTGACTGCTGGCCTTGTCACTTGTGCACTCTCTAAAATGCTTTTATACTCAGTCATGTGACTTATTTGCAAATATGCTCCTCTAGCTTTTTTTCATTAATACCACTTATTTATATATATACCCGCCTTGTGTTGCCCTTGCCCCAACTTCTTTGAGATGTGTTGCTTCTATCAAGTGCTAAATTAGTTAATATTTTTCATGAAATTGTAAAAGCCCCCTATCATACCTCCTGAGACTTCCCCAGTCTCTATCATTATCCTGGACTACAATACCCAAGATTCCACTCACTGTCACATGCCACAGTCAGCCAATCACAGACAGTTCCCACGCTCAGCCTCACCTGAGTATAAAATATCATACACCTGTGTGCAGTTCCTGGTTTTGTATAAACTTTTTGTTGTACCACATTTTTGTTGTACCACATTTTGTTTGCATACTGAGAGTGTTTTTTCTCCTGTTTGATCTTTTGGTGTCTGATTTTCTCTCTTTGCTCCTTCAGCTCCGCTGCAACAAGGAACGGTACAGGAGATCATTCCTCCCAACAGCGATCTCACTGTACAACACCTCACCACTTGCCCGGACATTATTACGGTGACTTTATCACTTTAGTTCACATTAACATAATTACTAATAACTCAGGACTACACATCAGATTACACATTGCACTGCACAGCTCACTTTACTATAATATTTATTTGTACACCTTAGGTTTTAGCTTTTATTTAGACTACTATTTTACTATTCCATTATTTTATTGTATTTAATTTTTGACTTCCTTGTTTACATTTACTGTATGTATCTTTTCTCCTTCTGCTGAAGCTGCTGTAAAAATTCACTTTCCCCCTGGGAAAAGTCAATCAATCAATCAATCAATCAATCAATCAATCAATCAATCAATCTATCTATCTATCTATCTATCTATCTATCTATCTATCTATCTTTGGATATTCCTTTGTTCGGTTTTGTTTTGTTTTTTGATTATTTGGCTTTTGAGTCTAGCATGCATTTTGACCTTCCCTTTGCCTGACCCATGTTTCTGGTGTTTTCTAAATGTAAGGTCAGTTACTTGCATTACTGACCTGACTTGGCTCATGTTCTACTCCTTTGGAATGTCCCTATAATATTAAAACTGTAATCTCTTTTTACATCTGTGAGCGACTGGTATCTCATATCAGCCTTACACTTCCCTTTCAACATCCGATGTGTTCTATGTTCTGTTGTGAACATAGAATTGTGGATCTATGAGATCTGCAAATCATTGCATTCTGTTTGTAATTACATTTATTTACATTTTACACAGCAACCAAACTTTTTAATTTGGGGTTCTATATAGAAGATCTATTAGGATACTCTTTGGGCTGGATAAGTTTGACATGTGGACGTGGTGTAACCCATCTATCCATCCATCTTCTTAACCACTTAATAGTAGTCAGGGTCACAGTAAATAAAGTACCCTTTTATTGGGCACTGGGCAGAACATTACAGGTGGTGTAATGTATATTTAAATTACAGAGGTGGGTGTGGCTGCTCAATTCACGCATCCGATTACATCGAAAGTTCCAGAATCCCAAACTGTTTTTAGGCTACTCATCTGCCATTCCAGTTTCAAGTTCAGGCTAACACAATCCATTCAATTCAACAGCTTTTCTGTTCACACATCTCTGACTCTACTGTGCACTCTTCTGTCTTCTCTCTCTCTTTTTCCTCAAATATCCTCTGTTTCTGGGAGAAGCTGTTTTAATTCCCACCCTGACCCTCCATTTTCTACTGACCATGCAGTATCAGCTTCAATAACATGGAAAAAATAATAATAAATAAAAAAAGCAAATGAAATTCTATCCCATGAGTAAACGCAACTATATGTGGGTACTAAATTAAAAAAAACTTTTTAAATGAGCAGAGCTTGGCACCCATTTTTTCATTTGATTTTTTTCCCACACAAGGTCCAGCAAACAACACTTCCACACCAAGCATTCAATTAAAAATAGCTTTTCTCTTCAATAACATCTTTCACACACTTCCCTTGCATACTGTGCAAATCAAATTAAAATTTAAATTATCTTATTTCACCCCACTCTTTTTCAGCATGAACAGCCTATCAGAGCAGAACTCATCATCATGAGATCACCATAAAAGAATAAATAACCTGTTTCAGAAACAGGCAAAATTGGGGTTAAATGTTCATGTAAATTGACATCTAGGCAACTTCTGCTACTCTAAAGATGAGAATGATTACTTTGTTCCTTACTAAAGCGTAGATCTTGGCAGTGAGTGGAGAGCCCTTTCCCAGAGGGCTGTGCTGTTTTTGGCTCTGAGACAGATGGAACTGAAGAAGGAGGCTGTGAGGTGCCAGAGGTTGAGGGATGAAGACGTTTCCGCAGTAAAGTGAGCTCAACCCTATGACCTGTCGATCTCAAAATCTCCATGGCTCGTTCCTCACTGCAGCCATGAAGCCGCCGTCCATCTACCTACATACACACATACACAAACATAAATCTTACAGAGCAAAAAGCAGACATAAATCAATATACAGTCATACAGACAGGTGTGAAATTAAACATACTGCAGCATAGTGCACAGTCATATTAGAATATTATGACCATGCCTGGTTTGGAATGATCTTGGCCTGGGACATCACGAATACCACATGACAGGGTTTTCTGCATGTACAGATAAGTGAGCACACCAGTTAGCTGTAGCAGAATACCAAACAACTATTATGGGCAATGGATGCAATTTGACTGATGTTCAAAAGGGCATAGGATACCAGGTGAAGGGTGGAAGCATCTCAGAAACCAATAACTTGTTGGATGTTTGAGAGCCGTCATAGTGAAGGTGACAGAGAATGGACTGCTTGGAATTGGAGTGCCTCCCAATGGCATAACACTGGTGCCCCATGGACCACTGATGCCAGAGGGGAATGTCAACACCGCCAAGTAATACAGAGCAATAGAGATGCCACAGTGGACCACTTAACCTCTATAATGAACACAGGACAAACAAGGAAAGTGTCAGGGATCACAATTGAGCAAAAGGTTGTTATTCCCACTAGTACAGGGGTGCACACACTTTTTCAGCCTGCGAGCTACTTATCTAATGACTAAGTCAAAATGACCTACATAATATTAAAATGCAAGACATATATTTATTTATAAATATACTGATAATTTATGTGTACAATGTATGCGGGTATACCATGAATAACTACATCAACCCATATTACACAATACAACTGTGTACATGTTTTGTCATTAGCCTACTTTACTCTGATGACTTGCACTGAATGGAATCAGTGAGGGATGCATAGTCTGGACAGTAGTTGCTGATAGGCAGCCTCAAGCAAACCTCCAAATGATCATCAGTCATAGTGGAACGATATTTGGACTTAATGATCTTCACGTGTGAAAAGGCTGACGCGGAATAATGCAGTCAAAGCAAACACACTTAAAAAATGACAGTAAAAAAGTCCATACTCTGTATGGAAATGGTCAGCTTTAGGCTTCTTACACAGGCAGAACAAACATACATGTTAAGAACTTACAGTGACAGGTGAACACGGACTGCTGGCCAACTTGAAAAACGCTGGTTTACAAGTCCAGATGCTGTTTTAGGAAGCGATAGCAGAGACTGCCAATCACACATTAGCAAAAAATGGCAGAGCCAATCAAATAAGCTTGTGGGTGGTCTGTGAAACTTGATTCAGATTGAAGGCTTTGGAATCCCGCTGGGTCCTAGTGTTCGACCAGTCTCCCTGTATGTCAATCAAGTGAGATGTTTTATAGCGAGGACAGATGATAGGCTGACTATTTTTTTAAATGCCATGCGATCTACCCACACTACCTTTGCGATCGACCGGTAAATCGCGATCGACGTATTGTGCACACCTGCACTAGTAGAAGAAGAAAAAGAAAAATAGGGGAGGAAGAAGATATTTTTATGGATCCCCTTAAGGAAATTGTACTCTGTAGCCATTTCTGGTTAAAGAATTGGCTTGTGCACAAAATGTTTGTCAGTTTGAACCCCTGAACCAATAGTACAAGCCTGAAATACCCTTAAGCTTGGCACATAACCCCAAACTGCTCCCCAGACACTGTGGTTATGCCCACCACTCTGGGCATATGTTTACCCACTGCCCCTAGTGTGTTAAGTGTTGAAGCCAGACACTAGTCAATGTTGACAATATTAGTCAATGTGTCACTTTCATGTTCCCAAACAGGGACATGGGCAGTGAAGGATTAATGGCAAAGTCAAAAGGTGAAATGAAAAAGGGATGTGAAATCAAATTGTGGTATTTAAGGATTGAGGACATAAACTGAGACTGACCAAATTGCACAACGATGCATCAGCAAAAAGATAGATTGGTAGAATTTGGTACCTTTTGCAATTGACATTGGACAACATATTAAAAAAACTAATAGAATCCAGTCAGAAGACAAGGCCAAAAACCACTTCTCAACATACGTGATCTCTATCTCTGATCCCTCAAATGTCACAGTTTTAAACATTGTCAAGCTACCATTAGCTTAGGAATACTTTGCAAACCTTTTCCAATCATCACCATTCACTGCTGCATCCACAAATGCAAGTCTAGTTTTACTATGCAAAGCAGAAGCCATACATTAACACTGTCCAGACACGCAGCCAACTTCTCTGGACAGCGTTGTAGTGGAAGCGTGTCTTGTGGTCTAATGAGTCAACATTTCAAATAGTTTTTGGACAATGAGTCCAAACTGTTATCAGCATTATGTCCAAAAAGCCTGTGTCTGTCCTGGTATGGCAGTGTGTACAAATTTTGAAACATCTGCTGTTGCCCAACTGCCATCTTTTCTAGGGATGTCCCTGCATTCTCCAAAGTCAAAGCTGCTCTAGTCTATATGCTTCATATTTGTCTCCAGCATACAACACACTGTCTCTGAGAATAGTCCAGTATATATCCCAGATCTACCATTATTGGGAGATAATCAATGTTATTCAGTTACTCTGTGAATGGTTTTAATGTTGTGGATGATGTTGTATTTTTTATTCTGTATTTATAATAAGCAATACTTTTAGAATATATTGTAATATTCTATTCTAATATATCTAAGTGAATTATAAAGAACATAAGCATTCTTAAAGCGCTAAATGTACAGTACTCATTAAGCATACATTACAAATGTATTTAATTTTAAATGACAAAACCATTTAAATGAATTCATTAGCATGTTTGAATATGTTTACGTAAGAACTGAACATTATCTCTTGCTTGCACTTTACAGACTGAAATGTGGATGGCTTTAAAATGATAGTGACTTTAAAATTAAGTATAGGCATATACTATAAACTGACCAGTCAGTGTATATTTTTGTCTGAAGAATGAAGCTGAAAAGCAACTTAATAACATTACAGTCGTGTAAAGTGCAGGCATTAAACCTGACACCAGGGCTGTGTACAGATCATAGATTTAGTTCATATTAAAGGCATCGGACACCATGATATGAGTATTATTTTACCACACACAAAGGATGAGATCAAACCTCTCTGTATCTCTCACCGCAATAATGTGATCTCCAATATGCACTTGTCCATCCTGATCCACTGCACTGCCCTTGACAATCCCCTTTACTACAATGCCACTGAAGCCTAATAACACACAGAGTCAGAAAGTCAAACAAAATGTTCTCTAGAATGAGTGCAAAGAACAACGTGCATTGAAATGTGATTGTTTTTAAATCCAGATGACAGCCAATGATATCATCTGACATATGGCTCAATGTCATGTTGTACAGGGTGAATATGTTACTTCTAAGAAAAAGGCTAGAACCTTGTCTCAAAAAAAATTTTTACATAATCAAAAATGTAGTCAATCAGTCAAGGCATGTCCAGTATCATTGGTTTGTAATGAAGCAACAAGGCCACTGAGGCTTAGAAGTAGTGTAAACTAATACTCCACTATTGGCATTGTATATACAGCATGTATAAATGATCACACACTTAGTTCAAACCTCAGAAAGTTGTACAGATATCCTTTAGGGGTCAACTGATATGTTTTTTAGGGCCAATACCAATTATTAGTAACCAAGGACACCAATATTTGGGACCGATATTGATTTTCCATAAATTTAATTTTAGTGACGTTAAATTTACAAGGGTGCATCTCTTACAACTTGGACTAAAAGAACATATTTTAATTTTACAACAGTACAAAAATAAAGCACTGTGAGCTTTAGACTACTCAAAAACACTATGCTATTGTCAAATGCTATTGATGGAATTTTCTACATTTCTACCAATCAAATTCCAAAGTCCAAATTTTGTTTATGGACTAATGTCTCCTATTGTAGTGATTAATATAATTTATTGAGGCTGTTTATCCAGTATTATCTTCTGTTTTAATGACTAACGGTGTTTATCGAGGTTGTTTATTCTAGTGTATTTACAATGGTCCTACATCCCATGAAGACTAGCATGGCATATGATCTTATAGAGAGTAAACATCTGTACTAAAACCTATAAACCTACTGTCAAAAACTTGTGGGAGACACAAAAACTGAGCTAAAAAGCAGTGACACTGTCACAGGCCTAGAGTATATTGAATTAAATAAATGATGTTAAGCTTACAGTTGTGGTTTATCATGTGCAACTATAAAAATTGCTTTGTAAATCAAGATTGTTGAGCTTGATGTCTTACCTGCAGTGAAGGTGTCTACAGACCTGCTGATGGTGATGCCCAGTCCAATTTTGTTCTTTGTAACTTTGACAATGAATTCTTTATCCCCATCACCACACTGTGAAGTTAGATAAGAAAGCATTAATGTAAATTGCAGCTCTAAGCAAGATGACTGCTTCTTATGCATTCATAGGCAGTCATGAAATGTATTTAAAACAAATGTCAGACATACAAAAAACACAATGTTGTGGGGAAAAATTGTTCATAATTGAATTTTAAAAAGCTTGCAGCTTGTGACAATCAGAAGTCCAGTATCTTAAACTATTAGAATATTTAATGGTGAGTTTGTCATGGGACTGACACAAGCCAGAAGGTGTTGTCAATCACCCTCTGAAATGCTCTGTCTGTAGAAAAGCCCAGGATACTGACGCTTTCCCGGTTGGATTCAAGTGCAGAGAAGGAAATGACAACTAAAAAATAATGGAAAAAATTCCCCCCCAAAATAATAAGTGCCAGGGATGAATGAGTGCAGCAGAGATGGAAAGGTGTGGTGTACACATGCTTCTGCTGCACTTGAAGGGAGTGATGGGAATAATAAGCCCTGAAAATAAAACTTACGTCAGTGGCGATAAAGGCAGACGCTCTATCCTTTCCCGAGGTGTGCTGCCACCTGGGGTGGATCTAAACAGATTCCTACAATCTACATGTGCAGCACAACTTCAGGGGAGCTTCTATAGAGCCATAGCACCACTTGAGGGGGCCTGGATCAGCATTCATTAATGGGTCTCCAGCTCCTCCAGCTCAGCAATTGGTCACTGGTGCTAGCTACTTTCCCCTCATTGGTTGAGTCAGTAACCAGCTGAGTGTGATGAGCGGATTAATGGCTTAACCAATGAGGGGAAAGGAGCTCAACCCAGTGACCAATCGTTTAGCAGGAGAAGGAGGAGACCCAGCAACAATGGCAAGACAAATTCCAGCCCTAGCGACCAATCGCTGCAACACAGGGGTGGTCCCTTACAGGTCCAATTGCTGCGCCGCAGGGACGGTCTCTTGTAGGTGCAATTGCCACTCTGTGGGGTGGTCCCTTGCAGGTCTAATCACTGCTCAACAGGAGCGGTCCCTTACAGAGTTTGAGTTGATTACAATTCAAAGAGTATAAGTACTATGTATCTTTCAGTCTACAATTGTGACATATCTAATATCAAGCTACCAAGTGTCTTAAATTGGATAAGGAGAAAAAACTGAACTGTCACTCAGTGGTCCAAAGTCCTCTTTTCAGATCAAAGTACATTTTGTATTTCATAGAAATGGAGACATAGAATTCAAACTGTCTGAAGTCCAGTGTGAAATTTTCATAGTCTGTGATGGCTTGGGGTGCCATGTCACTTGCTGGTGTTGGTCCATTGTTTTATCAAGTCTAAAGACAACACAGCCATCTACCAGGGGATTTTAGAGCACTTCATGCTTCCAACTGTGGACAAGCTTTATGGAGATGCTACTACTACTAAAACTACTACTGACCATCATCATGTTACTACGCTTGATTGTCACCCAACTCTTCAGCTATAAGTCTGATCAAATGAAAAATCCTTGAAATCCATCATTTTATGTATAAAGAAGATAAAACATAAGACATTTTACCTTTTCAATTAATTATTAACAAAATGTATCTTTTTCATAATATTCATTTTTTATGTATGACTGTATTATTGCATAACGTTATTAGTTTCTATGAGACTTTGTATCTTATTATCCTTTCTCTCTTTCTTTCTCTTTCACTCTCTCTCTCTCCCACACACACACACACACACACACAGAAACAATAACACTGCACCTGTCCTTGTGTTTCCTGTTGCTGGGAAACAGAGTGCATTAGGTCATTGTCCGTGGTTTCCCTGGCAATGAGGAGCCTCACTTTGGAGCCTGAGAGCTGCAGTTCTCGCGCCACTTCATCAGTGTTCATATTGGACACATCCACATCACCAATCTTGAGGAGCAGATCTCCACTTCGCATGCGCCCGTCCTGCAAAGTGCACACACATGCATCGTCATAATTGTACTTTAGCTTCTGCTCATACAGGATGAGTACAAAGCTCGGACACTTAATCATCACTTAATCAAAGTTTTCATTGTTTTTCCTATTTCCATTACTAGTGCATCTCAAAAACTTCAATATCATGAATAAAGTTCAGTAATGAAAATTGTTTAATAAAATTTTTAAGACATTTAATATTCATTACACATAAAGTGACATTTCAATCCTTTTTTGTTTTACTGTTCATCTGTGTGGCTTATAGCTCATAAAATAAAAAAAATAGAATGTCAAATTATTAGAACATTTCAGTTGGAGTCTGAGTAAACTACTACTCAAACAGTATTAACATTAACATATGTCACTTTACTTGCAGTGAATATAAAATATATGAGAGTTTATCTGTATGAACTAAAATAAATACAAATTACTTTGTCATCAAGCACAAATGACAAGGAAGGGCTGGAGAAGGTGGATGCAGCATGGGTCAAATCAAGGCTTTATTATCAAAAAACACAAAACTGAAACTACGGCTGCAGTGACTAGACATGAGCAACCAAACATAAGCATGGGTGACAAAGCATGACTAGAAAGACATTACAAAAACATGGTGACAAACAGGGTGACAACTATGATGAACGAGGACTGTAAGACATGAAGGAACCTATATATCAAACATAATCTGCCCAGGGATGAGGGGCCAGGGCTGTGCAATGACAAGACAGGGCCTCATATGACGAGGGCGGAGACAGCAGAATGTAAACAAAGAGCACATGGCCACCAAACTGGGACAGGCTGTGAGGGGAAGGTCTTTCAGGTTCAACAAAAAACATGTTTAATCTTTGGGCATGCTTGATATTCTTCATTTTCTGGGGTGTTTTTTTGCAAAAGTTACAGGAGCTGTATGCTTATTAGTTGAAATGCCTAAATATATGTTTTTGAAAATCTTACAAAGGATTCAACTTAAACTCTAAATATGTCTCTTTCAAAACATTTGAGCATAAATTTACAGATCAAACTGTAAGTCATTTGACCCATATTTACAGATGTACTCTTGTTCGGGGTTGTGCCCTCAAATAAATTATTGTGCTGTATTGCATCTTTAAAATACACTACTGCTCCAAAGTTTGAGCCTAGCAAATATTTCTTGTAAGGCATCATAGGATGTTGGAATATGGTGCATATGTGCTTTGAGCTATAGCACTTATTTCAGTAATGATGAAAGAAAACATAATTTCGATGAAAAATCAGAAAACTATTATTAAGATAACAAATTATCTTCTTGCCTCTGATCAAGGCTGCTTATTCTTGTCAGTTTTACTTGATCTAAGTGTAGCTTTTGATAAAATGGACCATGCTCTTTCCCTGAAAAGACTAGAGAACATGGTTGGAATCACAGGAACAGCTCTATTGTGGTTCAAATCTTATCCATCAGAATGTTACTAATTTGTAAAAGTTAATGATGTATCATCCAATAGTACAAAAGTGAGATATGGAATTCCATAAGGATCTATCATAGGACCTCTATTATTTATACTCTATATGCTGCCATTAGGCCACATTATAAGTAAACATAATATTAGTTTTCACTGTTACACAGATGATACACAACTTTATATATCAGCTAAACCTGATGACAGGATTAAAGAAAATGGAGGACTGTGTAAAAGATGTGAAATGCTGGATGTCATATAACTTCCTCCTTTTAAATAGTGACAAAACAGAGGTCCTTCTTCTGGGCCCAAAGACCATGAGAAATAACTTATCAGGCTTAAGTTTAAATCTGGATAACTTCACTGTTACACCTGACTCAGTAGCAAAAAACCTTGGTGTCATAATTGACTCAGATTTATAATTTGACCAACACATATCTAAAACTATTAGAACAGCTTTTCTACATCTCCGTAATATTTCCAAGCTAAGAAATGCCTTATCCCTACAGGATGCAGAAAAATTGGTACAGGCGTTCATTACTTCTAGGTTAGATTACTGTAATGCACTATTATCAGGATGCTCAAGCAGGAACTTAAATTAACTTCAATTAGTTCAAAATGGAGCAGCCAGGGTTCTTACTAAAACTAGAACATTTGATCATATTAGCCCAGTTCTATCAGCACTACACTGGCTTCCAGTTAAATACCGAATCGAATATAAAATTATTTTACTGATGTATAAAGCCCTACATAGACTTGCCCCTGAGTATTTATGAGATCTTATTTCCTAATATGAGCCATCTTGTTTACTTAGATCACAGGGTGCTGGCTTCTTAATAGTTCCCAGAATTCAGAAATCATCAGCAGGGGGAAAAGCCTTCTCTTATATGGCCCCTCAACTTTGGAATAACTTCCCAGGCAACGTCTGGAACTCAGTCACAACATTTAAATCTAGGCTGAAAACTTATTTGTTTAGTTTAGCTTTTGGTAATTAACACTTTACATTATATAAATGTTGCAGATCCAGGGGTTTACTGATGTAGATATTTATAGTAAACTGAGATGGTGAGCAGAGGGATGCCAGTGTACTGGGGAGCTCCCATGCCTGTTTACCTTCTGGCTCTTTTCTTTTAGGTAGGTTGTTCTAGATAGTTCTGCTGGAGTCTTTAATCACACTCTGATAAGTCTCATAATCCTTGTGCTCAATAAACTCAAACAGAACTAATTCCATCTTTGTCTTTATATCAAATAATTTGATTTGATTTGAGTGTCTGAAATACCCTCAGACTTCAGTGAGATAAATAGTTTAGTATCCATGTTCATGGATAACAAATATCTCATTCTTTAAAAAAAAATGTCTTTTTTGAGGATGTTTATGGACTCATATCTCCTGTTCTTGTGTTTGATAATATTTATTGAGGTTTTTTATTTATGGACTAATTTCTTGTAGTGTTAAATCATGTTATTGAAGTTGTTTATACAATAGCATCCCCTATTCTAGTGTTTAATAATGTTTACTGAAGTTGTTTATGCAATAATATCAGTATGCTAGCACTGAATAGTGTTTATTGAAGTTGTTTATGGAAAAATATCTCCTATTGTAGTGTTTAGTTGTTTTGTTTTTTTAACTCGATTTTCTTCCCAAATATGCTTGATAACCAAATGACCCACCCATTCGTTAGGATTCTCCAATTCACTTCTGATGTCCCTGACTCTAGGAGGGTGCTGACTAACACATGCCTCCTCTGATGCATGTGAAGTCAAGCCATCACCTCTTTTCAAACTGCTGTCGATACATTGCCACTGGGCAGCCAACATGCTCGGGGGAAAGCACAGGGTGATCTCCAGTTATGGTGAATCACCTGGCAGATTCCTAAGCCAGCACTCATTACTTTTAGCAATGCTGGGAAGAGAGTGCCACAGAGAGCACAGTCAATATTTGCTTTCCTTTGCCCTGGCTGCCAGTGGCAAGTAGCATGACCTGTTTATTTTTGTGACTACTAGTTTTTTTTTTTATTGAGGTTGTTTATGATCTAATATATTTATGTTAAATGGTGTTTTTATTTGTATATGGACTCAAATTGTAGCCTGTTATTGTGTTTATTGAAGTTGTTAATGCACTAGTATCTCCTACTCTAGTGTTTAAAAGAGTTTTGCTGAGGTTGTTTTTAGACTAATCTCCTCATCTCCTACCCTGGTGTTTAATAATGTTTATAATTAAATAAAATGTGTTATCATGGAAAATTCAGGGGGATGCCAAACTGAGCTGTAGTGTTTACATGCTGAATGCCAGTTTATTAGGTACATTGCTGAAAAAGCCAGCAATGGTTCTATGGTGGTTCTATGGCTGATAAACTATGCAGCAGCAGATGGACCATGGTCAGTAGTTGAGAATATACACAGATGCTGATATCCAGTAGGCATATCTATCATAAAAGTGTAGGTATAAGGCTGGTGTACCTAATAAACTTGCCAAACTCAGTGTGTCTTTTCTGTTACCTTTCCTGCTGCCCCGTCAGGTAAGATGGTTTTGACCATTGTGCCTGTGACCTTTCCTCCTATGATACCAAATCCCAGCCCTGACCCATCATTCTCCAGCTCGATTAGCTGCACATTTCTCTGCTATAACAAAAAAAAACACACAAAACAGATTCCTACACCATGTAATGCTACCAGTTTCTTAGATATTATCTCCCCAGACTCTGTAACTGCTAATGCAATTACTTTAATAGCATTAGACTCTTACAAATAAGGGTTCTTAAATGGTTCTTGTACGAGGACAAGGGGTTATTACTAGTTTTACTCTTGTGACGTTCCTCAAGATCAAGATTTGCAGATCAAGAGAATAACTGAGAAAGCTATACCTATGTTATAATAATATTCTGAATTCCTCATAATTGGAAAATGTTTAGTTTAACGTTGGGACAGATCACATAATGGCTAATGTACAGGGGGTTGGACAATGAAACTGAAACACCTGGTTTTAGACCACAATAATTTATTAGTATGGTGTAGGGCCTCCTTTTGCGGCCAATACAGCATCAATACATCTTGGGAATGACATATACAAGTCCTGCACAGTGGTCAGAGGGATTTTAAGCCATTCTTCTTGCAGAATAGTGGACAGGTCACTACGTGATGCTGGTGGAGGAAACCGTTTCCTGACTTGCTCCTCCAAAACACCCCAAAGTGGCTCAATAATATTTAGACACAAAGACTTGCTGTCTTGGTCACCATAATGTTGTGTGCATTGTAATATACTATATAACTGTGCTCTTACCTGCTAACTGAACCTTCACACTCTACTCTTACTGGTGCAATGTGCAATTAATGAAGATTGGCCACCAGACTGGTCCAATTTAGCCATGAAACCTCCCACACTAAAATGACAGGTGTTTCAGTTTCATTGTCCAACCCCTGTATATAGATTTTTTTTTTTAGCATTTTATTGGGTTGTATTTGGAATGTACTATCTACAAATGCCATTTGGTCTGTTGTACTGTACATTGTAAAATATACTCCTGAATTAAATAAGAAAAACTAATATATAAATCACATCTAAATTAATCTTTGGAACTGTCATCAAGATAACAACACAGTTGTGTGATATTTTTATTAAGCTTTTAGAGCAATAGGATTAGTCTTACACCAAAAGAGCCAATGCCTGAGAGGTCTTTGGGCAGTGACACAGCGCGGCTCATGCGTGGGGGACAGAGATCGCTGACTGGTCCTCTGGCTACTGTCAGTGTTGTCATTGAGACAGCATTGTGTAACACCCTGAAGGCCTGCTGCTGGGTTACAGCAGAATCAAAAACCTCACCATTCACTGCAAGGATCTGATCAGACTCACGAAGGCCGTCACTGAAAGTGAGACAAGAAAGGAAAAAAACAGATAAGAGGATAGCAAGTATTATACAAAGGCTATTCATTTCTGCCTAACCTTAATCCTAACCATAACTTGACAGAGTAAGTAAGAGTAAAGTTGTTTTATTGCAGTGGTGGACTGTAAATTCTCTGAAAAGTATTACAAAGAAAAATACAACTCTAGTGATGATTTTCAGCAACATAATTTAAAGTTCTTTCAAATCTAAAATTCTTTTATTCACAAGGCCCTATGGTCATAGAGGCCAATTTTACCATGTTTATTTTCTCATTGAAACATCTAGGAAACAGACTTATGCTCCCAGGGTTCTATGTTCTTCCACTGAAATTGTCTAGGACATCATGTGACATTGTGCAGTATTGTGGGTACACCAGAATAAGAGACATCTATAACAAACCTCAATAAACCCTATTGTTAGAATAAGGCAGTTGCATCCAATGATCTATATTACTGGATAGGACACTGCCTATTCGCTAGCATTGAGGCCGGCATGACGTCATGGAGCCGCCATGTTGTGTGGAAGTGAAGCTTGTAAACAATGGCACATAGCCTGCACTGCTGCCTTCTCAAAGCTCTAACTTCGCTAATAATTGTCCGATTTTCAAAATTTTAAGTTCTTTACAAAGAGGATAAAAAGCTCTTTAACATTAATCAAAGTATTAAAATGGTTGATGACATGTTAGGCTACTATCGGCTCTCGCATCTGTCATAGCTGACATTTTCTCTAGGCCTTACTGCTTGCATGACTTCTAATGGCTGTAAAATCGTTAATAATGATCCGATTTTCAAAATGTAAGTTATTTACAAAGAAGACAAAGAATTAAATTGTGTAATGCTGCTATCGCATGGCCATTGACATAAATATAGCCATGTTTTCTTTCCTTGTTGATACTAGCTAGTGACCAATGGCTCTACACAAATTATCAATTTTTTCAACCTGTCGACGGTCTTAATCCAAAATAAAGAACACGGAGACCTCTTACATATTAAAGTAAATGTAGAAATATTTAATGCTATCATCCGAGTTCATTTAATGTTACAGTAAACATGTTGTAAAGCTCTATTTATGCTGCTACTAATTTGACTTTTTAGTCATTTAAAAGGTGTTGTCTATAACTTATAAGACAATTTGATGGACCACTGGCACTGCCAAGTTGACAACACTGACACTACATTATTGTCGCTATAAAAGTGACTCTAGTCTACTAGTTTAAAGTTCTGATGCATATCTACATTTGATTACAGTAAGAGTTAATGTTTGTGATACTATCTTCATGAGTGTTGTTGGTTTGATGCAAACCTGACTATTAGTGTAATGTCTACGGAACTACGTCAAGTTTGTAGGTCATAGACTGTGGCTGTAATTCACAGATTATTACGAATAAATCATTTTAAAATGAATACATACTTGTGGAATGTGATCCCCTGGTCTCTGCTGATAGAATTCCGATAAAGTAAAACAGTTAAAGGCAAAACATTGCAGCCCTTTCGTTGTTGGAAACGCTGGCTTCCTTCAGAGCTTGCCCTGCTTCCACACAACATGGAGGCTCCTTGCCGGCGCGTTCAAAAGTCACGTGTGTCCTATCCAGTAATATAGATCATTGGTTGCATCTACTTAGATAGCATACAATAACATTGTACAGGATAGCCACTAGGGGCACTAGTTACATCCCAGGGCTTGAAGTATGAAGTGCCTCAGAAGAAGAATAAAGAAGGAATGGATGAAAATTTGGGCGGGAAGCAGAGCAGAGACCACTGCATTGAAGACACTATTGTCATTAAGCCTGCTATGTGCATTTTTTCCTTACTGGAATTTATGGATGTTGATTTCTTCCATCATTCCACAAATTGAACTAGTATGCACATATAGAGCTTGGAGCGTCTTTGGAAGGAATAAGCTGGGGTTAAGCCTACTGTAGGTAATGTCTGTTTGTCAACACTTAGGTTAGAGATTTAGAGCGATTTGGTTATAACACATATTATTATGGAATGTTTGATGTGTATGTATGTACCTGTGTGCCATGGTGCCAGGTTTAATTCCCTGTATGAATATACCAGACCCTCCTCTATATTCACTCTGCAGGCCCACCAAATCAAAGCCCAAGCCACCCTGACTCTTCTGAAAGTCCACACTCAACACACGGCGACCCTGGAACAGGAAGACAAGGAGATACATAGGCCAGTGCTTGGGCTGTACCTGGTATGAGACCTGGCAAGTAGACAAGACCAACTTGTGTGTATTTAGGTAAGATGTGTTAATAGTATACCATTGCCATGGACTGTATAGTTGATTGAAAGTCCTCTGTGATGACAGGAGTGGTGGGTATATGGTTAGCAGAGCCATATCGATCATTCCGCCGTTGAGCTGAAAGGTATGATTCACTATGCCGGAGAGTACAAGATGCACCAACACGGCCCATTTCACCTCGCATGGACTGGGATCGGGGCAGCTTAATAGAACTCTGAATATAAAAAACACAAATACAGTAATATATACAGAATATTTTGACCACCTTAACCATGCATTTTATTCATAGGCCCAGACATAACAGTGTTCACTCAATGGTGATTCCTCTGTTCATTCTAGAGGATAAACTGGTCCACTGTGGCTTGCTGATTGCTCTGTACCACTCACTGGAGTTGTAGTTTTGACTCTTTGGCATCAATGGCCCATAGGGCACCACTATTATGCTGTTGGGAGGCACTCATTGTACAAGAAGTCCATTATAAGTACACATTCACTATAGTGACTCTACAACATGATTGGACAGCAGTCAAATCATGACCTTTGCCCTTTATGTTCATTTTGCAGTATGCCACAACTGACTGGTGTGCTCGGTTATTTATACATGTAACATTTGAGATTCTGGATTTCTAATTTTCAAGTCAAACTGATCAACAGTAAAACAATTAAGGATTGTAATGTCACTTTACATTTAATAAATATAAAATATGACAATTCTGACCTTTCTTTTAAATTATGAACATTACCTTTTTTTCTGACAATTTTAGAAAATTTGGATGTAGCTGTGTGTGGGTATACTGTGTATATATATATATATATATATATATATATATATATATATATATATATATATATATATATATATATATATATATACACACACGTGTGTAATATGCTAGAGCAGTGCAAAAACTTTACAATATGGTTTAGTCATGCAGCTGAATTTGACATTCAGTTTCCTAAGGCTGGAGCTAATCATCAAAATTGTGCACAAGACCGCCTACCAATCATGCTGGCCTTGTGAGGCATAGTGTTTAAAAGGAGCAATGAAATGTAAGATCTCAATAAAATAAATAAAAGGCAAAAAAGAAAATGCTCAGTAATGCAGAGATATGGAAGTTCCATTTTCTTTCCCACCAAAAACACTTCTCATTGAAAAGGATTTAAGAACCAACAGCACAGAAAGTCAACACCATAAATAAACTCTGGAGGACTTCTGAGAGTTGAAGTAGAGCCACTCTGCTAGCAAATATTTTTTCAGTTAGTCAAACTCAAGAGGAGTTCTGAGAGCCAGATGAACAAAATGTGCCTCCATGTGGTCATAATCTGCTGGCAATGTGTGGTTGTAGCTGATCTTTCAAACCATACACAGGACTATCTGCTATGCTTGTGAAGTGGAGGTGTAGCGCAACATCAGAGCTGCAAACAAGTCCGAGACAAAAGAGAAGTTCACCAAAGAAGACGTGGCTGTACATTTCTTTCCTGCCAAAACATTCTACAGTGGGGTAATTTTACTTCAGATCTGGGAACCAAGAAAAGTAAACTTATATGAGTCACTAGGACTTTAACAGTGCTTTTCTGTTGGGTGATATAACAGTATTGAGGTTTGTGCCTTGTTAAAAGAAGGTTTCAATAAAACACTTCTGAGACTTTTATTGCTAATGTATGCCTGGTATTGGATGGAGAGAAATTTCCCACAGAAACTTTAGTAAACACAAACACTGCTGTAGGCTTGTACGATAGCTATACTACTATATTACACAGTAATGAGATGTGCACTGTAGTGTTCAGGTCATTACTATTACCGGAACAAGGTTAATTATGGTAAAGAAACAAAAGACGTTTAACGCTCACCTTGGGAAGACACCCAATATTCACCGGAGTAAACACAAAAAAATGCATACAATCATGAAAGTGAACAGTCATTGCTTAATGTGTTTGGATGCAGGCAAATTTGACCCATCCCTGCAATGAAACACACACTAATGAACAAATGTGCCCAAATTGGTAGGCAGTTCCTATCCACGACACCTGAGGAGCAGTTTGAAATTCATGTGCTTTGCTCAAGGGCACTTCAGCTATGTCCTGCCAGGGGATCGAACTGTCGACCTTCCCATTACAAGACCAGAGCCATAACCACCAGGTCATGGCTGCCCGTGGTCACTCTTCAAACTTTTTTTAGTTTGATTCTACAATCCTTTGTGCATTTACACTCATGCCAGTTGTTTGCTTGTTTTGGGTAGAACTGAGCTTATTTGCCCTAGAAATCTAGCAAAAAAGGCTTGGCACATCTGGAATCAATTTCTGTTTTTGCTGTTACATACACAATCATATCAGGATTTTATGACCACCCTGATATCTCAGGATTTTGGCAAGGGAAGTCACAGATGCCACATGACAGGGTTTGTTGCTTGTGTAAATGGGTAGAAGAGTGAGCACACCAGTCAGTCGTAGCAGAATGCAAAACAACCATCAAGGGCAAAGGATGCAATTTGACTTGTGTCTGAAATGCATTGAATACCAGGTGAAGGGTGTTGGCATCTCAGAAACCGCAAACTTTGTGAGATGTTCTAGTGGTGTACTGACAATGGACTTCTTGTACACAGAGTGCTCCCAATGGCATAACTGTGGTGCTTACAGGCCACTGTTACCAGAGAGGAATGACATACAGCAGTCTAGCCCTGCCCACTCACAGACTTAAGATTGGATTGTGTTCTAAGTCACAATACTATGCATCCAATCAGAAGCGAGATATTTACATATATCCATCTTAAAGACACAGTAACCAAATAGTCTCTCTAAGGGTATGAAAATGTTTATGTAAACATGAATTATGGCTTTTTTTTTTTTACATAAACCCACAAAGACATTCAGGGGTAAAATAAAAGGAAGGAATCATTAAACACTTATTTAGAATTAAGTGGGCCAGGAAACTTTTTGCACCTAATCTTTCAACAGTTCTAGGGATTAAGTATATGTGTGAAAAAGAGACAGTAAGAGTTGTATGACCTCAGTGACTTTTTCTCATTTACTAAGCACGGCTTAAGTGGGCTCAGAGAGAAAGTGTGTGTGTGTGTGTGTGTTTGTGTGTGTAAGAGAGACAGAGAGCGAGAGGGTGGGTGTGTGGTTTCTGCCTCTCACTCAAGAGCTTTAGTAGTCGGCTCAGGTAAGTAGCTTACACGGCCTCCATTTGGTCTCTGTGAGTGTTTTCAAAAAGAAACATCTACTGAATTACAGACATATGCTTAGGGTAAATTTCAGTGTAGAATAGCTCTTAGGAACAGTTACTTTTGGCTTGGCCTACTGGCATTGTTAACTCTGTGGCTGTAGGCCTAATCTAACCATCATTTAGTAAAGACTCTAGTTTGTTCTGAGCTGTCTGAGACTATCTTTTCTTATGCTATGCATTGTTCACTGTGAATCAACCTTTGCTAACGTTTGAGATATCTGGTCTGTGCCTCCTTAGTAGCTTGTGCAGCAGTTCTGAGCTTGTTGCATTTGGTACTGATTACTTCTATACGGATTTTCAGTTTTGTTTATTTGACATTAGGTCAGCTTGTTTGACACAACGACATACCAGCCTGCTTAATGCTCATTGTGGTCTTCAGTGGTGGGTGATAACACTAATTATACATTCAATCTGATGGCAAGTAATTTCCATACTAATATCCCAATACTGATGCTGTTAAAATTGGGATATTTTACCTTGAGTATCAGAAAATGTGGACATCAGAATTAATGATATGAAATGAAATGTTATTTTGGTCAGTCTCAGTATTTTATAATAACAAACAGAACAGTTTCATTGCTGAATCCAACAGAAAAAAATCTTGAATGAATGAAAAAAAAAAAATTCATGTAAGAATAGATTTTTAAAAGAAACATCAGGATTGGAAGCATCAATAATTCAATATCAATCTGTCCATCCCGAGTGGTCTTTAATATTATAATTTAATTTAATATCAAGATTAATGTCACACCTTGGTTTTGTGATATAAAAAAAACACATGATTCACAATTGTATCACTTTTCATTAATTGTATTTGTTAAAAAAAAGTACTGATTGGTTGGTCGATTAATCGCTGTTTTTTGATAATTGGTGTATTATTTTTACATAGTTGGCCTACAGTCAGGATGGTAAATACACCAATGTCTTGAGGTATATTCAGTACTGGAGTGTCATGATACCAGAATTTTGATTTCGGTACCGATACCAAGTGTAAGTATCACGATACTCAATACCAAATCAATAAAATGGCTTCATATTAAAAACGCTCATCATTGTCTTGAATGCCAAATGTTTATTTGATACGCACATTTCTGATTTTTTTACAGTTGAGCTATTATGTCTGTTGTTTTTTTCAATGTAATATCTAATCCATACCAAAATTTTAAAATGTCAACAATATAAAGTGGTACTTATTTGTAAGCTTATTTGTATTACAAGTATTGAGAGTTAGAGTACCATGAGCCTGATCAGGATTAAATGATAGAAATTGGATAGATAGATGGATGGATGGATGAACTTTGGAACACAGAATTGATTGCCTGGAATACTGGATACCTGCAGGCAGCTTGATCAGTGTGGCTGCTGTAGAAGCTCCTTTTAGTGTCAAGTTTATGTGTAGAGTTCAGAGAGTTATGTCGTAGCTGCCATTTTAAATGTGATAATTGTGGGATGTAAGGTTTCCTAAGAGAAAATGGTAAGCTGTTAAAACTCAAAATATTTAATTGGCAACTCTTAATAAAATATACATTATATTAGGTTAGCTAATCTAGCTAGTTAACTAGCTAATAGAGCTCAGCTGAGGCAGAGGTTGATAAAAAGGAAAGGATTGATAAAAATAGTTTTATATCAACAATCTGTGTCGTATTGATTTTAGTTTGTTGCATTTGCTAATAGTCTGAGATAGTAAACTAGTTGGCTAATGCTACGAGTCTGAAACTTTGCTATCGTCAACCTGCCACCACTATTTGGTAATAACCTGCACAGCTAATACAGCTAGCTAGCTACAGTTTCTAAGCTTTTGTGCCTTAAGATGCAAAAAACATATCAGTCATCAGCTGCCCTGCTCTAAAAATATGAGCATTGGCCATTGAAAAAAGATTTTTGGTCAATCACTGCTTCTAAGTTGAACAGTAGGGTTTGTTCTCCTGTAAAATTATAAACAGTTTAGACATACTAAATTAAAAAATAAGCCCCACAGTAGGAACTCAAGTCATACATACAAACAGGATTCCAAAAAACTTGGGACACTAAACAAATTGTGAATAAAAACTGAATGCAATGATGTGGAGGTGCCAACATCTAATATTTTATTCAGAATAG
>BRDA01013151.1:0-11568 GCA_036984385.1 Crenuchus spilurus | reverse complement strand
TCTATGTTCTATTACAAATAAAATATTGACATTTGCCATCTCCACATCATTGCATTCAGTTTTTATTCACAATTTGTTTAGTGTCCCAAATTTTTGGAATCTGGTTTGTACTTCATATGCCCATCTTTATTTTCGATGACAGAATCAACGCTCCTCAGGATGGAGGATACCAGTAATGCACTAATGTTTGTACAGATGTTCATCAGTGGCAATTTCTCAGCTGCTATTTGTTGGAAGTGTTGTGTTGGTCTACGTTTCTTTTTAAAATACCCTAATAAATCTAATAATCTAATAAAATAAATAAAATAAAATAAAATAAAACACTAAATTTGAACTGTTTTTTAATACCATACTGTTCAAATTAGAAGTAACTGTAATTACTGGGTTATCATTAAGGTTATAATTTCACATTTAAGTGATATTGCACAGTAGCATACTCACTTTTGTTGTATGCTGTACCTGTACTGTACCTATTCAGTTCACAGTAGTTTAGCCTTGAAGACATAAAAATGTTTCATCCCAGACTTTTTTTTAATGAGGCATGTTGCAGGCCAGGTAGTCAGGACAGAGATCATTTACATATATCAGTCTTAATGTACAGAACCTGCTTAATTCTAAGAGGTAAAGAGAAGTTTGAAAATGTTTATGTGAATTACTGAAATGACAATATAACTGTTTTTGATACATCAAATGAACCTCAGTGGAAAAAATAAAGGCAAACTTGGCAGTACCTACAAGAGGGACACACTTTCATTGACCTTTTTTCCAAGTAGCAACTTTTTTGTTATTAAAATGAGAGAGATTGTACAACTGATCTTAACTGACTGACAATGAACTTAAGTTGCTATTTCCTATGCCTTTCCTATGTAATGTAGGTTTATATAGAATAAAAAATGGCACACTTTTAGGACATTTTTACATTATTTTAGCTCTAGTGTCATTCAGTTAATACTTGGGGAAAATAATAAAGAACTTCATTGAAAATAACAAGGAGATCAGCAATAAAGCAGTGTGATGATTGCCTCAAACTCCTTAAGCCTTTTGTTCAGTTATTATATATCTTAAGGTTTTGAAAGTCATGAAGTCACTTATTAAAGAAAGGGTCACTTTAGTTAAGGGGTTAAAAAAGCTCTGAAAGTTTAGATTCATAGTTCAATCACTTCAGAAGGATGTCAACCTTTCATCTTATGTCTGAAGTTGTAAGCCATCAAGGCATTCATTATCATATTTCAGTGCTTATAACAGATCGACAGAGCAGTCGACTTTTCAGTGTGCCTGCATTAGTGTTCAGTCTTGACCTTTGCTTCAAAGAGTTCAGGGTGTATTTGCAAATTTAATAATTGGCCAGTATAGTGTGTCAAAAGGCTGAACACTATGCACTCATACTTAGCACTAAGCTACAGAGGATTAAAGAAAAATGACCATCAGTATGGAAACAGCAATGAGACTTACAATAGCTTTTTACATTTCTTGGATTATACTCCAGCTTCTTTCCCAATGCCACAGCCTAATAAATGCATGCAGCATGAAAATCACCATTATTAGTCCAGATGTACACAATAGACTGCAGTAGGCCTGTGGTATACCTTTAATACTTATATAGTAGTCTTCCATTACCACTTGCATTACCCATTAATACAGGCTGCCTTTAACTGTCCTTTTGACCCTACCTACTAATGGAGGTTTCCTTACAATCATTCAGGCTTAATGGTTGCAATTTGCAAGCACATGATTTAAAATTATGTTTAAAGAAGAGCTGAGAGTTACTGTTATACTCTGTCTGAGCTTTAGCTTTTACAGTCAATTTCATTCAAACTGACCCGGTGCAAGAAATGCATTACAATTTGATTTAATTTCCAGCTTAACTGTTTCATTCATAGCTATGTGTATTTATCCAAGTTTTCTTGATATACAGTTCATCTCCTGAACTGGGTGAACTGAAAACAAAATGACTCATGCTTTCACCATCAATTCTATGGATGTAATACATAGGAAGGTAAAAGTAAACAGTACAGTTCATGTATTGATATAGCTAAAGTAGACTGGATTAATGTCCACAAAATTCATTCAAAAACATATTCATTATAGTCCTAAAAGTAGAATAATACTAGCTAGAGATACAGCAATATTTTTTTGGTCCAACTACCAATATTGTATCCAGTATTGATATCTTAAACAAACAAATCATAAACAAACTTTATGTTGATATTTTACATGATCAAATAACATAAAATAACCTGACTATCAAAATCCAGCTGCAGGGAGTGGCAGGGAGACGTCCCTGTCCGCTGCCCCACCATCCTGAGATGTTCTGGCGATTAAAGGGGCGAAACATCCGTGAAGGATGGTTCCCAGCTGAAGACCCTGCAGCTGATACATTTGGCACCGGCAGAGATGCGTCAAGCAGGAATGCTTTTCAGGTAATAACATTAGCCTGTCAACATATTAGCACTCTGGGAAACCAGTGACTACTGGGAAAGGTCAGTTATAGTCCAGGGAAGACTGGAGGACTGTCAGGAAAGTCTGACTGGCAGCGGGGAAGACTGCACCTGGGGTGGGCGGGCTAGTTACCCTTCCCACAGGCCAATAGTAGGCCAACCCAAGCAAACTACAAAGAAGAGAATGAAAAGACAGCCCAGCGGTCCTCCGAGAGGTGGGATGGAAGAATGACCATTAAGGACGGATAAAATGGTAACAACTGGAATGGACAAGAAGACACAGGAAAAGATTCTGAGGTTATGCACATGTGGATGGACGAAGGAAACTACGTTCAGAGGTTTGAGAATACACCAAGAGATCAACAAGTGTCTTGGAGCAGGTCAAATGCAACCTTGCACTGCTCCAACTGGGGTAGAAGAGACAAGAAGGGAACAGAGCCAGGTTGAGCATCACAGCGCTACTGAGCCCACTGCTGCAAATGATCCTGCTCCCCTCTCTGCACTTGAATACTCAATGGAAGTGTAGTTTCTGGATTTTTTCTTAAAATGGAGCCGTATTCCAGAGTAACATTTACTCCGGACTTTGGCTCATGTTGGTCTCGTAACACTTCACCAGAAGATGCAAACGACTAACTTGCAAGAAGAATAGGAAGGCAGGCTGGAATTTGCCAAGTAGTGCAGAGACAAGCCTCAAATTCTGGGACAAAGTTTTATGAACTGATGAGTCAAAGATGCAGTTTACAAAATTGATGGAAAAGCTAAAGTTTGGAGAAAGAAAATGATCTGCTTATTATCCTAAACATACAAGCTCATCTGTGAAACAGTGGAAGTAATGTCATGGCTTGGGCTTGGATGGCATCTTCTGGGATGGGCTCATTTATCTTCACGGATGTTGTCACACATGATGGCAGCAGTACAATGAACTCAGAAGTCTACAGAAACATTTTGTCTGTCAGTTTAAAGAAAGATGCAATGAAACTGATTGGGAGATCCTTCATCATGCAGCAAGATAATGACCCAAAACACACTGCCAAAACTAAAAAGGAGATCATCGGGGGCAAGAAGTTTGGCCTAGTCAGTCTCCAGCCTTAAACCCTATAGCATGCATTTTACCTGCTAAAGAGGAGACTGAAGGGAGTAACCCCCCCTAAACTGTGTATTAGATCCAGATGTAAATACCTGGTCTTTTGTCTCATATTTATCCTTTAATGAAAAAACCCAAATATTTTCTGGCCTCACTATTCCAATTCTTTTGGAGAGGAGTGCACTTTTTCAGTTTTTAGTTAGAATTATAAGAAATAAAGAACAAAAACTTATACAGTATATTAAATATAAATACATTTATGTGAATAATTGGCTGCTTATGCAATGTTTTCTCCAAATCTCTGTGTTATATCTGAATGTATAAGCCATACTGACCTCATTATATCTTTACTGTACAGAATGTCTGTTGTAGACATGAAGAGAACCAAGTTTTAGGCTTCTTGGCATAACAGCCTTGTCCTCTCATCAACTGTCCAAGGAAGTCTTTAGAGTTACATAACTAGCTAGTGTAGTGGGTTAAATCCCTGGACACTACACAAACAAGGGCTAACTTTCAGTGTATTGTAGCACCTCTTTTCACCCACTGAATAAGAACTTATGTAGGAAATTTAAAACAGTGACAGAATTTTCTTTGTATTGTGAACAATTATTAGAACTATTAACACTTAATCCTTTTATAATCAATACTAATGATTCTGGTAAATGAAATTTAGTTGGTAAATGTTCTAACAATACATAAGACTGGTTGATATGTCCATTGAGTTGAGCTTTATTGGGATGACCTAATAGGGAAGGAGGTAAGAGCAGTTATTAGTGGTGTAATAGTGTCTGTGCTGTTAATTAATCGTCTGTGTTGCCCTTAAGACCTGGTTGCCGAGAGTATTAACACAAATCCGTTTATTCCCTGGGCGGTTCACAAAAATGGTGTGCTGCTATCTCCTTTTAACCTCTTAAACCTCTAGGGCCTTTGCGTTCAGTTCGTCTCTCATAATGTCGTAACAATGTCATTTTTTTTGCCTTTCTTCGAAGGCACATGGTGATGAGAACATGCAGTGTTTGACACCAAAATGCTGCCCAGAAAGACCACAAAATGCCAGAAGAGATCAGCACCTGGTCATGTGATCAGGCTCCAGGTAAATCTTTAGGCTCACCTTCTCTTACAGTATGCTCATACGGCATTTTTAGGGTTGATAAAACATCCTTAAACTCCTTGAGTACCTGATGCAGAGGATGACGACCAGTGTCTTGCATGATGAGGATCTGGTGGAACAGGGGACTCTGCAGTACACTCTTTAGCAGGTTCAGTTTCTCCTCTGTAGGCAGCTCTCCTCTCTCCTTCAGCCTCTCCTGAAGCCGCTCCACAGCAAACAGAGCACGCTGTGTGTCTACATACATATGAGTCAATAAACATATATGTTAATATACACACGTCAATATACACATAAGCTACATGTGAGAGACAGATATAAATAAGATATGGATACCATACATAACTGTAATAGTGTACTATGGTAATAACATCAAACAGGTGGTGAAATAAGCAAGATGAATGTCCATACCCATCATTTTGAAGATGTTGCAGTCAGATACACCAATACTAAATCCGAGTTAAGTCTGCAAGACAAACATACAGAAATGATTGACAAACCATAACCCCCAGCTCAAAATCATGCTATCTAACTAGTAGTGTTCAGATTACATCTACAGATAGCCACTTAAAAATATACATGTATTTTGCCATCCCCTACTCTTCCTAGTCTTACCTTTAATTGACTGCAAAAACACGCAGGCTCATGTGATCAGGTTTACGCCCATCCCCGTCATGGAGGCAGCTGATTAATTAATGGCAGGCACTGCATAACTACATAACTCATCTGTCTCTGCAGAATCTCTCAACTGATCTGCGATTCTTCACGCTGGTGCATCTAATCCGAAGTCCGAAGTAGGCTTTGTTTGCGCTGCGCCAGTCTGCTTAATGCGCTTTAACCAGGGAGGCTTAGCAGCCTTAAACGGCCTTAAACCATGAACGACAGTAATTAACTGGGACACGTGTCCTACCGCTGTTATGACCCTTTTTTGCCCCACCTATATTCTGAAAAACCATGGCTCCTGTTTTAGGGTTTGATTAGTAGTTCAGTGCTACCTTTCAGCAAACTGCAACAAACTACTAACCAATCCTAGCGCAGAAAATGGGGCTAGTCATAACACAGAAGTAGACATACAAAAAGAAATTGTCCTTGCCACCTTCCTTTCCTGAGAGAACTGTAATAACTTCTTAGAAGACCTATATCTGAGATTGTACACAATTTTCAGTATGTGTGAGTACCTGAGGGTTAGAAATGCTGCCAGTCCATCAAACTATATGGCCATAATTAAGAACTCCTTCCTCTGAGCTGGAGTTACAGTATTGATGCCTTCACGTCATGCTGAAAATATCACATTTACAACATTGGGCATATATGAACACTACTATAATGTTATATTTACAAAGGGCAAACTTGGAAAAAACTTGATTTGTTGATGAGCCTTTATTTTGCAGTCATGTCAGTAACAAAATGTCATGGCAGCTGCCAGTATGGATGTTGACCCTACAGAAGATAAGTTTTGCGATTATTAGCGGTTTTGCATGTTAACTGTACAGTACAGTTCAAGTTTGTGCACATTTGTTCACAACTTCTGCTGATAATAGCCCAGAAAGTCTTATATGGGGCACAGATATTGATTTTGTGCACAGATTTGAAAACAAATGCAAAAACATGGCATCAGTTTTTTTTTTCAATCAGAAACTACTTCAGCACATCTTGCCAAAGATAAGACTTCTGAATTCGTAACTTGAAATTTGCAAGGAGGACGTGAAGGCAGCCTGAGAAGCAGACTCATGATATTGTCACAACATTCTGCTTTTGTGCAATCTTGCCAAATTAACATTGCTGCTTGATTGTAAACTTTACATGACAAACATTGCATTGTTCAAACAGTGTTGATGTGGTTCAGTAGTTCTGTATCAGAACATTGTCAGAATATTGTAGAATATTATCAAAAAACTTTATCACAACTGTCTGAGAAATTATATTTTAAGTTTGTGGGCATGAAAACATGCATTGGGTGGCACGATGGCTTAATGGTTAGCACTTTTGCCTCTCAGCACTGTGGTCTTGTGTTGAAGTCATCTGGGTGGAGTTTCCATGTTCTCCCCGTGTCTGCGTGGGTTTCCTCCGGGGACTCCGGTTTCCTCCCACAGTCCAAAAACATGGAGGTCAGGTAAATTGGCTACTCTAAAGTGTGTGTGAATGAATGTGTATATCTGTGTATGAATGTACAGTATGTGTGTATGCACCGATATAGTTGGCACTCTGTCCTGGGTTATCCCAGTAGTGCTTGATGACCTCCAGGTGGATGGTCACTTCCGGTTGCAGTACGCTGTGTGCGATTGGCTGCCGCTTCTCACTGGTGTGTGTGGTTAAGTGTGTATAAATAGAGTATGTTGATTGTAAAAGCATCCTTGGGTTTGAGAAAGGCGCTATATAAGTGTAACATTTATTCATTCATTCATTCAAAAGAGAATGTTGTCACAATGTAATTGTGTTTGCAGGGTTAACATCGTTATATTTAGCCTTAACTAAATATAACGATACATTTTAACAACCCAAGAAAGCAATGTTAAAATCATAGTTATGTTCATTTATAGGTTAACTATACAAAAGATCTTCATTTTGTATAGTTACAATCAGATGCTTTTCTCCTTGTCATGCTAAATTTTATTGACATGAATGAGAAATAACAGGTAGGTTTGTGAATTTAGATCTAGCACATATTTTTGTTAAATTTTAGTCTATTGGATATCATAGCAAAATACGATAAACTGCACATGTATTTAAATGTAAATTGCAAACAAATGTAAAACAGATTTTGTAGATGCATGCTGGTTATTATAATTAGGCTCAGTCCTCAGTCTCCACTTGTATTTCACAGTTTAGAGGTTTTTCCTGCACCAGAGTAATATCATTAGCTTATAATCAAGTCCTTCTTAAGCCAACATGTTAAGTGCAGATGGATTAAAGGACTAAATAATTCTGTAAAATGTGGTCTGTTGGTAGCCTGTATAACTGACTGACGCGCTCACTCTCTCCTCCCCCCTTCAGACAACACCAATACAACTCCAATACAAATCACAGCATTTCTCTCTCACCGAATCAACAGGTTCTTCTTGCAACATCCAGGAAAAGAACTTCTCATCGAATGAGTCGTTTGACGGCCAGCTACTCCATAGCCTTTGTATTGGAGACCCTGTAAATTTTGTGAACAGTGCCAGAAATAGATAAATATTAGATGATGTGATAGACAGCGGTGCACGCGCATGTCCTTGAGGAGCCTCTCATGAGCGCGCTCAGCCTCTCCTGCTCTGATAGTCATATAAACAAGATGTCTGCAGCTGCTCCTAATGGTCCGTAGAAGCCATTTATTCAGTTCTGGTAGATCAGTAGGTCATAAAGACTTAAACAATAATACCCATGATCAAAATTTTTGTTTCATATATATATATTTTTAGAGTCCTTAATTAGCTTGTATGGGCTATGGCTTGTTGAAAATCATTCAACCTTGCCTTAACATCTAGCCACAATGGACAGCTTCCTAACACTATGAACATTAAAAATCATTGATGATATCAAAGCATGACAAGGCTATAAGGAGATAGTAAAGCATTTCCAGGTAGCTGTTTTCTGTATTTGCAGTGTAATTAAGACCATTCAGGAATGGTGGAGGTCAAGCGGAGATCTGAAAGGCCTCACAGTTTGACTGCAAAAGACCTTCAGGAAGACTTAGTAGACTCTGGAATGGTAGTGCACTGTTCTACTGTTCAGGAACACCTGCACAAATATGACTGTCAGAGAAGATTCACCAGAAGAAAATTTTGTGTCCCACTTACAAAATGTAGCATCAGAATTTTGCAAAGCAACATCTAAACAAGCCTAATGCATTTCTTTATTTCTGTTCACAACTTCCAGACTCAAAACATGTACTAATACAACAAACCAACAGTTTCAACAATTTAACAGCTTCTGAAGGCTTATCAATAAAATTTATTTTAAACTTAATTTTAAAATAAAAGTCACTGTCTAATTTCATTTTGAAGACCCCTCCAAAGTATTGGTGAAGTGACTGCAAAGGCATTAATTCATATTTGTTTTAGACAAAAAAGAACATGTGACCATCAAAAGTGACTGGGATGCTTAAGGGTATAATACATAAAAAGCATGCCGACAACATTCCATAAGCTTTATAAACCATCAGCCATTTTCAGCTGCATTCTGAAAAGTACTGGGAGCCGGTGTAATGATGCTAAAACTAGAGTATCATCCTCTTTTTTCATACCAGTTAACATTCTGGCTGCAGCATTTTGAACTAATTATAGACAAGCAAGAGACGCTTCCCTACATTCAATGCTGTCTTCTTTTCCTTCTGATGACTCAACCATTATGCTGGCTTTATTCTTTCATTTCCCTAAGGATCAAGACAAGGATCCAGACGTTTTTTAATTTCACATATGCTGACATCTTGAAATCACCAAACATAGATTGAGTGTAGGTTGAGTACGGATACAAAATATATTCTTGCACTTATTCAAATTTCTCATTTTTGTGCTTATAAAAAGTATTTTTTAAAATCTTGTGTATTCTTCCCTTTAGGTGAATACACATGGTTCTGACTGTTGTTTCTGGCAGTATCTTACTTCAAGGTTTGAATCCTGGCCTATTTTTGATAAGTTACATTGTCTGAGTGGATTGCATAGCACTTCTGTAAATGTCTATGTTGACCCCTCTGTCTCTATTTTTACTTTTTTTTCTTTAGTATAAACTTTTGATTTGAAACTTCTTGAATTTTCATGCTGGAGTTTGGTTCAAAGATTAAACTGAAACAAAGCACAAAATCAGCATTTCACCATTACTCCACTGGTCTCAGAAAATTATGATGTGACATCAAAATATGAACTTAAGTTTAGACTATGTTTGAGTTTAGCAGGATAACTAATGCTAACATTATCCTTCTGTAGAACATGTAAGTTGTCATTGTCCTGTAGTTGCATCATGCCTATGTTAAGAACTTGTGTTCTAAGAGGCTTTTCTCTGTGGCAAAAATGAAGTGTTTTAGACATTTGAATCTATTACACCCTGTCATACCACAATGCCTCTAGACAACCATGTTTTGATCCCAAATACCACTTTTTCCTCTGAAATACAAGGTTGTTAAAAATAAAAATACTAACATTACTATAAGCATGTGTTGACTTGCCAAAATACCTCATGCCAGCCAGAAAGCTTTTGCCAAATGTGGTGATTATATTGCCTTTGCAGTAGCCTACATCTTGAGTAGTTCTTATTATATTGTCTTTTAATGCTTACATTTTAGCTGACACCAGTTAAGTGAACTGGATTGTTTGGTCATTGTAGCAAAGATGTAGCATTTTTCATTAATTTGACTCCTAAACAATGATACATGGGCATTTCCAGATTTTTTTTTCTAATAATTTTTGCCAATTTTCTCCCCTTCCCAAAGTGGTAGTAGCCAATTAACCCATCCCATCTGCTAGGGGCTCTCCCTATCACTTTGCACTGTCCCTGACTCTAGGAGGGTGAAGACATGCACACGCCTTCTCCACTGCGTGTGATATGGAAACCACCTCTTTTCGAACTATCGCTTGATACACCGTCACTGGGAAGCCAATGCACTCGGAGGAAAGCGCAGGATTCCCAGCTCCAAATGGATCAGTCAGTAGACGCCTGAGCCAGCGGACATTGCAATGTGTGAGTGTTAGGGAGAGTGAGAGTGTCATCTACCCACCCAGAATGAGCACTGCCAATTTTTGCACTCTTGGGCCCTGGCTGTTGATGGCAAACAGCATGAAAGGGATTCAAACTCGCAATCTTCTGGTCATAGTGTCAGCGTCTTAGCCTGCTGAGCCACTCTGGGCCCATTTCCAGAATTTTTTTATATTGTGAATGTTTCTGATTATTTAATTCAGGAAGATAAGCTGTCATATATTTTATATTCATTACAAAGTAAAGTGACACATTTCCAGCCTTTTTGTTTTAATTTTGATACTGTATGAACTATAATTTTCTCAATACTCAAGTAATCCAATAATTTGAGATTCTGGATTTATGATTTTCATGAGCCATAAAAGCCAAACTGATCAAAAGTAAAACAAAAAAAATATGACTATTATATACATATTATACTATGCTTAGAGTTCCAAAAAGGGCCAAAATGCTAATAACAGAATGACGAGCATCATTCAGAAACTTTCATCACTCCATCAGAAGTCAAGAATTAGTCACTGGACTTAAACGTAATCCAAGTGTGCTGCTGCAGTGTGAGATACAAAATGACACTGAATATTCGATTTGTAATCTGAAAAGGTGTATTACTGCTAAGCACATTTGTTACTGGGAAAGATAGTTTAGTTTCTTCTGAGGTTTAAGTAAAAGCCATTTGTTAAAGCCATTTGTGGTTGAGAAGTTCACATGTGTGTTGGTTTTAAAAGTTAAAGAATAAACAAAAGCACTTTATTGGCTTCTCAACTAGGAGGTGGAGGTTGAACGCTTCGTAAAAGTACTGTAAAAGTGCAACTTTCTTATTTATTTGCTCAAACAGCAAAAGTATGCTTACAATAAGCTAGATATATGCTAAATGAATATGAGGTTTGGGTAAGACTTCTAAACTATAGCAAGTCTTGACAAAACTAAAACACTGCAAAGTAGTTATTGTATTTATACAAAAATCTCATCTATGTTCAAACCAGTTGCTCAAAGTCAAATGGCCCAGTAAACTTCATGTACATCTAATTCAAGGTTTTTTAATTCTTATTCATAAATTGGTCCCTTTTAATGTCTTTAATGCTATATCTGTCAAATTATGAAGATATCTGATATTTCAAGGTACAAACCGGATTCCAAAAAAGTTGGGACACTAAACAAATTGTGAATAAAAAATGAATGCAATGATGTAGAGGTGCCAACATCTAATATTTTATTCAGAATAGAACACAAATCACAGATCAAAAGTTTAAACTGAGAGAATGTATCAT
>BRDA01013150.1:5080-33409 GCA_036984385.1 Crenuchus spilurus | reverse complement strand
TAATATAAATAATTTGTTTAAAATGATACAACTATATTATAAATATAAAAGTAATTGAAGTGTATATAAAGCATGCATAGTATATGCGCTATACATATGAATCAATTAATTATAATAACAATAATATTTTATGAATTAATACAAAAACTGAAGAGTGATGAAACTTTGACTGTTCCCCTGCTTGAGTGAGCCGTGTTTTACTGAAAGAGTTGTTAGGCTCCCTCAAAGAGATCTTCACCCACAGCTAATGTCTAATTATTGGGCAAATCAAGTGACGCTAGGTTACTCACTGGGGAACACATCCCCTCAAACTGTACCATGCATGTGTGTGCTTATTGATTGTTTTAAAGTGCTTCGGCTTGGAGAAAAATATCTAGTAATTCCTGCGATGGATGCGCTTCAATAAAAACAGCAACCTGCTTGTGCATCCATCTCTCTGCCTCTCACTATATTACACACACATAACCAATAATTTCTTATGTATTAATTTAAAATAAATGAAATAAACTATTACGTATCAATATAAATATAAAAACAGACCATACGGAGGCATTATTTCACATATATTTGTTTTTTTAATGTACTAACCCCAAGTTTTGCAAGCTTAATGCCCCATTCTGCATCTGTGATAACTGCCAAGAACTTCTCCCTCTCCTGATCATCACTATACAGCAAGCAGACATGGGCACCAACCATCGCAACAGCCTGAGGAGAGAAAAAGAAGAGATTTAAGAAAGGCAGAGCTAAAAAAATGTTTTAAAATAGTCAAAGTCACAGTTATAAACCTTACCATGATCTTGTTGTAGTTTTGCCAAGCGCTGGTTATTATTTTCCACAGAATGTCCAGAACCTCAGACTTACACAGAATGGTACAAAGTCCAATAGCCAAGTCACAGTCTACCACTCTCCAGTTCAGAACCTATAAGGACACAATATACATATAAAATATTATAAGAACATGCATTATGCATATATTAAACAAATTAAGTTTCATCTACAGAATTCCCACCTTATGTAACAATGAGACAACAACCATTCGGATGGAGGACAGAGCTCTGTTCTCTATTGCATCAAGAGTCTGTTTGTCTCTGACCAAACGACTGCTGGTATAAAGCTGAGGAATAGATAAAAAAAGACATTAATAAACATATTAACTATTTTTAAGTTTGCAAAATGTTGATTTAAAGTAGATTTCTTGGTTTTAAACTCCCACCTTCATGCTTAAATTGAGGTCCATATTGTTGGAGACAAAGTGCTGTAAAATGCTGCCATAAGACTCCAGGAGGAGCCGAAGGGCGAGCTCCAACTGACTGCATTCCTGTAGACTCTGAAGCATAGTGGCCATGGGGCCCAGCAATGGAGTAACAAAGTCTGTGTCTGCAACAACAAAGACAAGTTTCAATGCAGTTTTAAAATTCAAAATATAATAAAATTATAAAATAATAAAATTATTTTTTCCAAAGTGTTACACAAACTCAGCAACAACAGAGTCAGAACAATAAGAGTGTCATAAATCTATATTTTGATTAAATCTGCTCTAAACTTAGACTTTCCAAAAACCTGTTTTCAGATGTGCTGATATATTGTGACAAAAACACTCTAAACATACATAGTCAAGACTTTTGAGCTCTGAACTGAATAAACAGAGGTGTTGGCTACACACTGCTCATTAGTTTTTAGAAATTGTATGTGGTTTTATTTCTAAAGCTTAACTAATGTGAGGTGACACTCTGTTTTCCTCAGTCACTAACCCTACATTGAATATTTATGAGATAAATATGAAACACTCAGGAGAGGTCTGTTCAGGATCACTTCAGTTGAGAAGCTTTTGTTCATCAACATTCCACAGATTCTTGGCTGCTAGAACCCACCAATGGAATGTCTGAAATTACCATGTCATTACCATATGAATGACAGAGCACATCTTTTGGCGGGAAAATGTGTCTCTGCGTATTTAAGCTCCTCTCACAAGAATCTAAAAATATATTTCGATTTAAGCTATATATATATTTGAGAAAGTAGACCCTTTAAGGTTTCCGGGGTATGTTTAGTTTTGTTTCTAGGATAAAATCTCACACAAGTGTTTCTGTGGAATTTTGTTAATATGCCGCCGGCAGGATTGCTGACTCCAGAGGGTTAATGGTGTTTATTGAGGTTGATTTTTGACCAATATCTCATATTCTAGCAAGCAATAGTGCTTATTGAGGATGTTTGAACTAGTATCTCATATTCTAGTGATTAATGCTGTTTAGTGGCAGTATTTGTAGATTTTATCATAGTTTAAAAGCTTGATTTATTACTAAAATAAATGTGTTGTCATGGAAAATTCTGGCCAACCCCAGAATTTTAAATGGCAACATACGTCAAAAAGCAGTCAGAGTCGCATTGCATCATGAAGAGTAGCAGCATAACTGAGAAAATGCCGAAATGCACACTTTAAAATAGGCTATATTCACAGGCAAGGATATAACCTTCACAGGCACTATTACAACTTTAAATCTTTATTATTGGATGCTAAAAAGAACATAACTTCATTTGATTCTGAATTGTAATTATAATCATCAATTTAACCAAATGCTATCATTAAGGAGGACATAATTACCTTCCTGGAGAGCACAATATGACAAGCAAGAACAACCCAGGGAATGGAAGGCAGAGTCTAGAAAGCACAAAGGAAACATGACATGATTTCATTTTACACAACTTATAAGCACCAAACATTAGAAAGCAGAGCACTAGAGGAACCTATATGCTTAATCTGCTACACGGCATGTTTTGTACATTGAACAGGCTATTGACTAATGTATGTATTGTAACCCAGTTGCATGTAATCATGCAGAAAAGTGTTGAACCCTACTTTTCTGCTGTGTACTCATACCAGAGAGTGGCAGAAGGCTGGTGGTAATCTTATACTGCACTGGAAGCACAGAGACAGGATCAAGCACAATTCCATCTTCATTAAACATATCCTGAACACTGGTCTCAGTGTAGGCCTCATCTTCATCATTCAGTACAGCATCCTGTACACACAGCATGGAAATATATGCAGAGATAAATACATACTAACAGACAGAACCCCAGGTCTGCAAAAAGTAATATCCTCCAAATTAATAACTTTACAGGTGAAGGAAAAAAACGTATAATAAAGCAGTATTTAAAAGCAGTAGCTCTCTCTGTATACTTAAAAATAAAAAAAAAATACCATGATAGAATGTACTGTTGCACACTTAACATATACATAAAATAAGAAAAACCTTTGCGACAAAGCCGTAGTCATCAATCTGACACTGCCGGTACACATCAGCAGCTCCTCGTGTGCTTTTACACAACTCCACACAGTCCAGCAGCAGATCTAAAGGACAGAAACATTCATCAAGCAACATTCTGCACTACGCTATCACAGAGAAAGGGCTAACTCTAGCTGGATGAATACATAAATAAATAACTGGAGGACACTTTAGGCAATCGGCGGGTTTGTGGCAAATCCATTGTGTGCATATTCTCATCTTTAGAGCAATCTACACACACACACACACACACACACACACACACAAACTTAAATGCATTCTTACTGTCATAATGTTCCTGTAGGATAATGTATCAATACAAGCTAATTTGGAAAGGATAATCATCTCTAATCAAACAGTTTTCACTGCAACACACTTGCAGGTACCTGTGTGGCAGATAGTGATGGCCTGACAAGCCAGCTTGTGAATGAGAGATGGCAGGTTGACTCTCTCAGGCAGGACCATTGGGACATTATCCTCCAGCATCTGGCAGAGGCGTTTTGCTGTATTGAACAGAACTCTCCCTGTGCTGGAGTTAGGATGATGCTGGTACAGCTCACTAAAGACAAACAGAAGTATTACACACTGATCAACACCTGTAATAAGCCCGAGAACCAATATTTAGCATTTTTCTGATTAGGGCACCTGATCTCCCATTTCCATGCTGATAATTTTGTGTCATATAAGCCCATATCTGCACACTTCCTGATTACCCTTTTCACATCTGGGCACTGTGTCAACTGTTGTCCAAGGTTAAAAATACAAAATATTCATGATAGTAAGGTTATGCTATGCTATACATCAGCTATGACAACACAACCAGCTGACAACGATGACCACCTGTCAGAGTGGAGATATTTCAGGTTGGTATATGATGATGTATGTACTATGGCAGAGCACCTTGACTAGGGTATAGCAATTCATAACTCTGCATGGACGCATCAACCAAATAGCAAATTATTCAATGTAGAGTTGCACCAAAAATTAAAAGTACAATACTCCAAGTTGCACAAATTTAACACTGTATTTTGTTGACAACTGAAGAAAGAAAGAAAGATGTTGATTAAAATGTAAAAATATGGAAATGTGTGTTCACGTCCAGATTCCAGAGCTGCTACTCCACCAATGGAATGGCCAGAATTATCATGTCATTATCATATTAATGACAGAGTGCGTCTTTTGGCGGGAAAATATGCACAGCTGTCAGAGTTGCTCTCACAGACGCGTCTCTGCTTATTTAAGCTCCTCTCACAAGAATCTAAAAAATTTTGATTTAAGCTATATATATTTGAACAGTAGACCCTTTAAGGTTTCCGGGGTGTGTTCTGTTTTGTTTCTAGAATACTATCTCGCAGAGTTATATAAGTGTTTATGCGGAATTTCGGTTTTGTTCCAGCAGGCGGGAATTGCGACACCAAACAGCTAATATTCTAAACAGTAAATGCACTACATAACAATGCAAGTGCAATATACTCTTTATGCAGCAATTTCCAGCACAAGCAAACAGCATACTGTTTTAATAAGCTGACCTGAGGATTTTAAGGGCCTTCTCCACATTGCCAGCTTCTAAAGCTCTGACTGCCAGGTCTGTCCACAGTTCCGGCTCTGTTCTCTGAAGGTGTCTGGCCAGTCGATGTAGTCCAGCCTCAGTGGAAAGGGTTCTGGTTTTACCGTCAGGGTCATTGGCCACTGCTGCTTTGGTGTCTGTTTTAACAATATTCACTTTGTAAGGATGTTTCTTCCCTGAATGGCGCCAAGCTCTGGTGTTCTCATAGGCAGTGATGAGCTGCTGGTTGAACTGCTGTCTCACTGCTGGGTCATCATATTCCTCAGGGGTCAGGAAGATGTCAAAATCCTCCTGAGTGCATGAGCAGAGATGATTTTAAGCAAGCACCTTTTGCTTAGTCAAGCTACAGAACGCTAGCAGGCTAAATGTGTGTCTTTACTATGAAATCAAAAACTTTCTTTGCTTCAGTACACCATCTTTATATTCTGCTTCAAAGAGCTGAGATTCACTTGTATCTCAATGATGTGTGGAGTAACACTAAAGGGTGATAAGAAATGGATTCTGGTTTCCATTAAAGAATGGGACAATGTTAAAAATACTGTTGTTTAAACTTGCAAATACTTTAATTAGCTCACTGTGTGTATGCATATTAAATGGACCACTGAGTATATCATGCATCTCAATTAAATGAATTAAAATGCCATATTGAAAGATTTAAATCTTGGCCAATTCCAATCATACATCTCTTTTTAAAAACACAGCCGAGGGGACCACGAGTGGCTCAGCAGGGCTAAGACGCTGACTCCATGACCAGAGGATAGCAGAGTTTGAGTTACGTTCTTGCTGCCATTTACAGTTGGGGCATGAAAAAGCAAAAATCCCCATCACTTTCCCTCTACAGTGTCTGCTGGCTCAGGCGTCTACTGGTTGGTTTGTCTGAGCTGGGGATCCTGCGCTTTCCTCCGAGCGCGTTGGCTCCCCAGTGATGGTGTATCAGTGGTAGTTAGAAAAGAGGCGGTGGCCACATCACATGCAATGGGAGGAGGCTTGTGCTTGTCTTCACCCTCCTAGAGTCGGGGACAGTGCAAAGTGATGGGGAGAGGCCTAACAGAGGGGATGGGCTAATTGGCTACTATTACATTGGGAGGGGAAAATTGGCAAAACGCTAAAAAATAAATAAATAAACAAATAAAAGACGAAAATAAGACTGTACAGTGCTCTGACCAGGTCTGATATCTTCATTATTCTATAACTGTGCTGTGGAAACATCGAAGAGTACCTGCAAGTGGGCGATGGCTGTGAACATTTTAAAATTGTTCTCGCTGGCGATTCTCTTTGAAGCATCATCTGTGGCAAAAAAAATATATAACTTCATCTACAAGTGAACTAAAGACTCAAATGTTATCATTCTTACTAACTTAAGGTCCAATCGAGGGAACATGATCATGATTTAATTTGAAAAATTGATGTTTTCAGTGCTATTAAAACCCAAAGTTACACAATATAGTCACCCTTTTGAATGCTCTGTTGGTACTTCAGTGCTTCTGCCAACGTCTGGGCAACTTGCATCCGCAGTTTCTTAAGCTGTTGAGCAAAATGACTGCTTACAATTTTTAAAAACATTTATGGATTTCATTATTTTTCAATATTATATTTATTCAAAACACAAACCTCCTCACAAATGTGGTCCTTATCTTGCAGTTGAAGTCTTGCCCAATCGGCCAGTCGTTCAATTACAAGTTGTGCCTCAGCAGGTGGAAACTTTTTCAGCTGTGCTATACACTCCTCCCTCTGCGAATACAAAAACAGACAGTGGGCACAAACAAAGAGCCATGAATAGCTGTGAGAGGGAGGAGTGGGCAGAGTGTCTAAGGCTGAGATTAGATGGAGGAGGAAGAATGAGGAGGAGGACATACTTATCTACCTCAACATGCACTAGCAACAAGGTTATTGAATCACTTTGTCTTTCATAACAAGAACTGCTACCGACCCAAAGTCCTAACAAGCAAATTAAGGCCTGAGACCTTGATAAAAGTTATAGTGGCTCAGGTTTCCATTAAAAAATTTAAGTTTATCTTCTACTCACTTATGCCCAGACCTTTGCATGCCACTGTATACTCTAAAGATTTTGTGTTACAATATTTGTCAACACACACACACACACACACACACACACACCTCATTATGTTCCAGAAGCTGAACGCAGTGAATATAGAGAATTTCAGATGAATCGAGCTTGTAAGCTTCGGCAAGTTTCAGAGAGTCTTGCAGAGATGTAGGCAAGTTCTGCTTCAGGATGTGTTTCACCAGCATCTATTCAAAACACACAGGGATATTAAAAACACACTACACACTGAAGACATGCATGTTCTTTACAGATTAGACCTTAATTGGGAGCAATGGCAGCATAACGTTAATAAGGACAGCAGTCAATGAGTGTGCACTTTCACTTTAACTTGGCAAATAACAGACAGATGGGAACTCACCATGGTCTCTCTTGAATTAGAGAGTGTTAAGTTGCGAATTCCATAACACCGCAGAAGTTTCTTCATTTCCATTAAACGGTAGCTTTCCTTTAAAAGCTCCTGTCTGTAAGGGAACATAAACACACTATAACCATAGTAATAACTTTTTGGGTCCCTACATTGTTCTGGAATGTCAATACTATTCTGTATTTTAAGCAATGCACAGTCCCTTCGTATGCAGAAAAGTACTGGAATAATTTATAATAATAATAACTTTATCAGCGATTAGAGCAGCAAGATGATGAGCTTGTTTAAAAAAGAGCGAAAGCTAATGCTAAGGATATCGATAGCAGTGCAGAAAATAACAACGCCACAGTGTCTGTGTACTTGTTTGGTAGGTTTTATGGGCACTTACTTGGGGTGCTCCTTTTCTAGATGCTGCTGAACTAGTTTCTCAATCGCATCATTCCAGGGAACTACAGCTTTGTACATTATCTCAAGCACAGCATCCATCACCAACTGGAACACACAACATGCACATATATTAAGCTCAGCTCGGCTCCGTTCTTATACAGTTATCCTGTGAAACATACTGACGACAAAAGCAAGTGAGAGAAGTGGTCAGTTGCGGTTTTTGAAATGGGCGACATGGACAGCTGCCAACGTTGGCATTTTGTCTAGGGTGACACGAGCGCCCGGCCCCGCTCTCCCCATCAAAAAAATAAAACGCATTATTTAGTATATCCTGTCGAAACTACATATCAGTTTCCTGTCACCCACTTGCAGGAGGTAGGTAGCCTTAGGCCAATAAATGACCTAACATTTAGGGTTAGGTGACATTATTCATTTAATTTATCATTTTTATTTAAAACTGCAGATATTTGGGAAATAATCTGATAATTATATTTAACATCCAAAATTCTATAATTAATTAGGGATTAGATATTAACATCTCATAAAACTGGACTTACATTGGTGTTGGACATGCAGTGAAGCACAGCAACTGCTTTGGCCTCCCACTCAGTGAACAGAGAAGTGACTCGAGAACTGCAGCAGTCCAGCAAGTCCTGAGAAGGAACAAGTCATAATAAAGCTACGGCTGTGTACAGACAAGAATGCCACAATACAAAAAGACACAATTCACTATATAATACTATAAGCAAGGTGATATATAGTTATAATAATCAGCTCAGAAAAGCCATGCTGCATGCTGGGAAAAGAGGAGAAATTACCTTGATGTAATCTAAGAGGATATGATCGAGGTCCAGCCGGTGCTCAAGAGCATACGGTCTAACACTGCTCTCAATTACTCCAGGAATCAGCTCTGGAGCAAGCACTTTATCCAGCATCAGAAAAGCCATGCTGCGTGTACTTCCCTGCAGAAAAAAACAACACATTTTCATCAACGCAGAACCAATTTTACTGTAGATTTATATATTTGTAATATGATTTTAATATGATTCTAAGTCTGCATTCCAAAGTCAAGTATTTACTGAGCTAAGGATGACGCACAGCATTGAGCATCAACTTCCAGAATACCACAAAAGTAGTGACATAAATCTCATTCATCATATTCAGAACTTCACAAAGCCTTACTATAAACATTACATTTTATTAGTTATTTATTATCGTTTTTTTTCTAGTAATTTGCCATTTTTCCCTCCCAATGTGGTAGTAGCCAATTAACCCATCCACTAGGGGGATCTTATCGTCACTTTGCACTGTCCCTGACTCTAGGAGGGTGAAGACAAGCACAAGCCTCCTCTGTTACGTGTGATGCAGCCACCACCTCTTTTCTAACTACCGCTGATACACCATCACTGGGGAGCCAACACGCTTGGAGGAAAGCTCAGGATTCCCAGCTCTGAATGGACCAATCAGTAGACGCCTGAGCCAGCAGACATTGTAATGTTAGAGTGATAGGGAGAGAGAGAGCGCCATCTACCTGCCCAGAGAGAGCACAGCCAACTTTTGCTCTCTCGGGCCCCGGCTGTTGATGGCAAACAGCATGACCAGGATTCAAACTCCTCTAGTCATAGTGTCAGCGTCTTATTAGTTTATACTAATTTATATCCAACATTTCAATGATGCATCACATATCTTGCTCAAACACAATTCACACCCTGGTTTAAAAGTTTAAAATCTGTTTAGATAACCTGAGATATACAAAGTGCTACTTCAAATGTAAAACATTTTATTACAGACACCGCAGTTATGAACAAGTCACCTGAATAACCACACAGTAGACAGAATCCTGGAGAAACACTATCATTGTGAACATGAGACACAATCGACTTATATTATCAACAATTATCAGCCTCAAGCAGATTCCTAAACAATAAAGCATATTAATATGCAGTACACCTACCATCTCAAAGTCAGACAACGAGAGCCGGCAGTTGTATTTCGAGTAGAGGTCACACAGTTGACGTAAATTGGTTACCAGCAACTTAAGATGCTCCATTTCCTCTGCTCCATAGTCCTCAGTCTGTAAAAAACACAAATAAGAATACACAGCTCTCATTATAAACAGCAGCTACTCAAATAAAACGGCCTGTTTTACTGCTGGTGATCATCAGGTTTAAATACAGCTTTTGTTGTGGCTGTAATCAGATCCTCATAACTACCTCATTCGGTGTGTGTAAGGAATTAATTAAAATGTGTGTTTGGTAACTAAAAAAGACAAAACTAAAGTAAAGACAACAGCACAGTAAATTGTATGACAATTTTAGTAAACAGCAAAAAAAGAGCCCTGTGAAAATGTCTGTGTTCATAATTTAATTCAAAATGGTTGTATATTTTATATTCATTACATGCAAAGCGACATACAGTGGTAACCCTACTTACGAGTTTAATCCGTGCAGGAGCTGAGCTCGTTAGCTGGTTTGCTCGTTAGCTGGATGCATTTTCCCCATAAGAATACATGTAAAACTGATTAATCCGTGTCAGCCGGCCAATATACAGTATACTTTAATATGTAAATAATGTGTTTATATGGGTTTTTAAAACAAACGAGATGACAACGGCGCTCGTGTAGGCTGGCCGCTAAGGAGAGGGAGACCGACGGTGCTCGTGTAGGCTGGCGGCTGCATGGTTACACTTATCATATGAAAAGTAAAAGTAAAATGTATCTAACTTTCTTGTTCACTACCTTTTGCTGTCTTAGCGTCGCTTTCACTAGCACTTTCACTTTCACTGGACAGCGGTCAAAGGTATTGAATGACCTCTTCTCCTACGGTAGCATCTAGGAGATGCTACGACCGCAGCGCCCCTAGTGGTTTGGCATAACTGAAGAAATTTACGCTACTCGTTAGCTGGAATATTACTCGTTACCTGGAACAAAAATATTCTGAGATCTCGACTCATTACCTGGAACACTCGTTAGTAGGGATGCTCATAAGTAGGGTTACCACTTCAAGCTTTTTTTCATTTTAATGTTGATACCACATGAACAGTAATTTACTCAAAGTGAAATAAGTAAGGTGAGGTTCTGGATTCCTGATCAGCAGCAAAACAAAAGACTTGAAATGTCATCTCATGCATAATGAACATAAAATGCATGAGACTTTATTATTAATTAAATTATTACTAATAATGAACTCTAATCACACTCTATTTGATGTAAATGTTGCACTGTGTTGTATTGGACAAGTGACTTAACTTGAAAACTGTAAAGTAGTAATAAAATGTATTCTGCCGTACTTTTGGATAGAAGCGTGTGTGACCCTGTACACTTTCCAAAACAAGAGAAGGCCAAATAAAATGTTACCAGATTAGTTGACATCCAAAAGGATGGCAGGCCAAGTTCAGCAAGCACCAGTCCATTCTGAGGCCAGCCATGCTAGAAAAACAGGGAGGTAAAACATTCTGAAGTTAATGGTTACCACAGAAAGTCAAAGCATATGGTCCCAAGTGGCTCAGCAGACTAAGGCGCTGCCACTATGATCCGAAGATCACATTTGAAGAAGAAACATTTTTCCCTAGGTTTTTGCCAATTTTATGCCCTTCCCATTGTAGTGGTAGCCAATTAGCCCATCCCCTCCGTTAGGCCTCTCCCCATCACTTTGCAATGTCCCTGACTCTAGGAGGGTGAAGACAAGCACAAGCCTCCTCTGTTGCATGTGCTGCAGCCACCAACTCTTTTCAAACCACCGCTGATACACCATCACTGGAGAGCCTAACGCGCTCGGAGGAAGGCACTCCGATTGGACCAATCAGTAGACGCCTGAGCCAGCGGACATTGTAATGTGAGAGTGATATAGAGAGTGAGAGCGCCATCTACCGCCCCAGAGAGAGCAATGCCCATTTTTGCTCTCTTGGGCCCCGGCTGTTGATGGTAAACAGCATAACCGGAATTCGAACTCGCAATCCTCGGGTCATAGTGGTAGCGTCTTTGCCCGCTGAGCCACTCTTGGCCCTTGAAGAAGAAGCCCTTGACATTTTGTCATGATTCATGCAGCACTAATTAGTAGACAATACCTTTTCTGTCAATTCTAGATCCCTTGCACGCAGCTCCAACCATTTGGCCAAGATTCTCTGTGAACAAAAAGTGTGAACATGCAGCAACTTTAATTTGCTCAACAAACTTAACTAAGTCCAGTATATTTTTATGACAGACTACAGATGGCTGATATGGCCAAATGTCATCACACAACGCTTCATAAAGCTGTTCATAAAACTATGTGTCGAAATATTATTTCTGACATCTGATACGTTGTCAAACGTAAGCCTGTATGTGAAAAATACTACCAAAAAACTATACATTAAATGAGCTGCACTCATCATTTTACACATTGTGACTAATTATACTCGTTATAATCAAGCATGCCAAGTACTGATGATGTCCACAATGTGTTCAGAAAAGCATTTTGTGACATATGATGTAATATATCACGATGTTTATAAACATACTGTAGCGCTCTAGTCATCATACCTGTCCTTTGGGTAAGACTTTCCACATGAAGGGCACCACGACCCCCTTAAACCAGATACTGAGCTCCTGTGATGGGATGTCCGATGGGATGGAGCTCAACAGAGCATGCAGGGACCTCTCATCAAACTTAGCCACAAATTCACCCTAAAAATGAAAAAAACTAAATCAGTCCTTAAAGTAAGACATAGCACACCTTTAAGGTTATCATTTTTAAGACCTGCTTAACCAAAAAGTCAAATTTACAGAGTAATCCCTCTGCCAGAAATGCAGCTGCTCAACCAAGATGTTTGCTGCTTCTTTCACTTTGCACCTTACTAATAATGGAAGTCAATTTTAACTAAAATTCACAGCAGAACAAAAAGTAACCTTTGGAAACCAAATGCGTCTTGTTTAGTTGTTCATTCTTAACAATACTGGCAGCTCAGTACAAATGATGACATTACTGTATGCCCAAGTCTATGTAGAGATGATCATTTACCTCATGTCGAAGCCACAGGTATTGTACCCTGCCGAGATTCCCCTGGCGCAGAAGTTTCAGTATAATTTTAAAGTAATCGGTGCTGTTCAGGAACTCAATCCAGGAAACTCCACTAAGAACAACATGAGCAAAACATCACATTCATCCTTCTGAAAGGGTCTCAAAACATGAAACCCTATGTTAAGTCTATGTAAAAACTAAATTTAATCTGGAGCCACATTATATAAGGTTTGCAAAACAATCACATAACTGGTTAAGCTTATTTCATTCAATCTGTGTCCCACTTCCATTCCACTTTCTGATTTTTCCTTTAAAAGCTAAGAAAGTTATTTAAAAACATGTAAAATATTTGTCGTATGTACTTGAAGCTGTCTGAGCCGTAGAGGTTGCAGAAGGTGGCGAGTTTAGCCAGAGCTGACTGGATCTGTGATGATGGGAAACGGTTTGCTGCGTAGTTTAGCATCTCCTCAGCTGTACCGAGTGTGGGCCAGAAAGCATTGAGGCAGTACTGGACCACATACTGCTCGTCCTGATGAGGCAGAAGATGAGACAGTAAAAGACAGAGTTAGTCCAAGGTTCTATTAAATATGGTCATCCATAAGTCTGTATGCTTAAGTGCTTCAGCTTTGTTTTTAAAGCTGATGGAATTTACTTAATAATAAAAAAAAACACAGCAAAAAGTTTCAATTAGGAATTTTATTTAAAGTACTAAATCATTCTAATCACTAACGTTGTTAAATGTATGGAATGTCTCTTAAATTGTATTATAATTGTATTTTAATGCAATCATTAAATTGTATTTAGTTAAGTCTGAGATCAAAATGGAAAACAAACCATCAAACTTGGCAACACCTAAAATTTGAGTGACTTAGGAAAAAAGCCTAGCCGTATGATTTTGAGTTTATGCTTGAATGGTATGCACGTGATGTTCCATGTGATGTTGGGTGACTGGCTGTACAAAAATAGGTTCAACAAAACAACCAAAAGCCAAAAGAAAAAAAAGCTAATGGACCACACATTTCACAGAAGCATATGTTACTGTCTGCTCTGCAGTTATCCAAGGTTTCACTGGCGCTCTTTCATTCTCTGACTGATATAGGGGCACTGTTGACCATACAGCAGTATTTTACAATTTTCTGTTCTTTGCCATTACTCTAAAACAGAGAAAAATCTAAAAAAAAAAAAAAGAAAGAAAACAATGAGAAGTGAAAAGATGGCTTGTATTCCACATCTTCTAAAATACAGTCAAACACTGGTTTGAACGTTGATGGCAAACTGGTACTTGGTCGATGGCAAATAAATTATAGGACTGTCAAAGTTAAAGCGATGACACATTAACATGATCTGAAATTAATGCAATTAAAAATGTAAAAACAGTGTTGTAATAGTGCAGTTCTGGTCCCCTGCAGATTTTACCATCCAAAAACAGTGTTATACTGTACAGTGGAACCTTGACTTACGAGTTTAAAACGTTTTGTGATGGAGCTCATCACATTAAATTTCACCATTAAAATGCCATGAATTCGTTCCAGCCCTTCAAAAACAACACCCATTTTTGTTAAGTGCTTTTAATAAGAACATACTTTATAAATAACAAAATGTATAAAAATAATAATACATAATAAAACACAAATAAATAAATTAGTTTATTAAGTGCATTTGCGTTAAAGATCAGAAGATCTACTTCATTGACTTTTTCGCCACACTTTCCTCGCGTTCACTTGCAGGGCGTTTCAATAAAATCCTGTCCAAAGAGCTTTGTTTCTTCTTCCTCCATTTCAAAATATTGAGAAAATGAGTGACATTTGTTTACACAGCAACAAGGCACCACTTCTTCTCTGCAGTGTCAACAGTGATCTCTGCACTCACTCATGCTTGCCAGTGACTCCTAGTGGTGAGTCGTGGAAGCTCGCTCACTCATAACTCGGATCTTGGCATCATAAAGCAAAAAAACTACAGAGCAACAGCTCGTATCTCAGAACATTTGTAAGCTGGGTGACTCATAAGTCAAAGTTCCACTGTATTAAATGATTTCATTTCATTTACACATATACCAGCCTGTGATAAGCCATCTATATACATGCCTCTAAGGTTCTTTCAGAATTCTCAAAAAAATGTTTAAGTGATTAATCACAATTAACTACATGAAATTCTGAGCTTAATAGCAAGTACATTTTTGAATAGTTTGACAACCCTAATAAAAAGATAATACATTACCATAATCTTCATCAAGTTTGTTTTGGCCTCTTCAACGAGCGTACTCCACATATCCTGACCTTGTCCACTGACTGCCACTGAGGCTAACTTCTCCATCACAAAGTCCAACTTCACCTTATACACAAGCTAAAAAAAGATAAAACCATGGCTTGCATCATAGACCATAATGAAGCTTATAAAAACAAAAATCCCCCCAAAAATGCATGACATATAAAGAACCATAAAGAAAACTAATTTACAGTTGTTTTTACCTCAACATCTAGCTCAAAGGCTATTGCAAACTTCTCAGCTTCTTCAAACTTATGTTTGTACAGAAGTCTATTCAACCTGAAGATTATAAGAATGAAAACAGATTTCAACACAGATTTATTAACATAATGCTATATCTACTAGTAACAGTATTGCTCCTAATAAAAAGAATAAATAACAACACACCTGTTCTCTGGCAAAGCCTCTGTGAAGCATTTTAGGACTAAACCAAAGCCTGATCCCTCTGAACTGAATAACAAAGGTTAGTCTTAATTAGAATAAATTAATCATTTATGGAAAATAAATCCAGTTAATTTAAGGAAATATCCCTCAAGAAAATTAATGCATAAAAACAACATATTACACCACAAATAGTGTTACAGCAAGGTGGCTAAATATACAGGTTAAGCCCTTAGAAACATCTGTTTTGATATTTAGATTTTAAATAAGTATTATTTAAAAAAATAATTGTAAAAAAATCCTGCATTTAGCAGCATAAACATTCAGTCCTTTCCCAGCTTACCTCTTAGAATGATCAGTGACACCCTCCAGCAAGCACATGACATCCTAAATATGTGGAACATGAAAGGAAAAATGTCCATGTTGGTACATTTCTGTGCAAGAATACAAAGTAACGTGTGACTGTAGTGTTAGACCTACCATGCTAATGGCTTTCTGTACCAGTGAGGACACTGCAGACACCTCAAGGGACCACAGAATATCCATAGAGGGAAGAGACTGAACCAAGAGCTTCCGAAGATGAGGCTAAAAAACAAAGTGGCAGAAAACTAAATGTTATTTAGTTAAAATATTATTTTAAATTAATCAAATTAATTAACTTACATTAATAACTTTAGCTTTTACATTCAGAAAGAAATATAAATGTTATATTATTATACAACCTTTATATCAAAAGTAATGTTTTTCATCATAAGTCACTTTTATTTTGGATCTAATTATTCATAAAAACACACGTCTATCAATCTTGAATGTGATGCCATTAAATATCCATGTTAGTATTGTATATTTGATTATATTTGTACTTAGCACTGACATATGCAGCACTGCTGTAATATGAAGATTGACAAGGTAGTCAAATATTTTATATGTTGAATATACACTGAATTTTATTCAATTTGATCTGCATAAAACAGCCAGTTCAGAGGGAGGCTAGACCTCGTTATAATACAAAATCCATAATATGTTTGGTGGCCATTAATACAAAAAATATAACTTAATATTTATACATCAAAATACCATTTTTCAGAGGTTTGAACAGAGTTGAAACAGAAAAAACATTAATGAAGTATCAAGCTTCCATTGTAGTCTATTGTCTATATAACCATCTTATTATGATTTGATAAATATATCAGCCATCACCCTGCACTTATAAAGAATAATGTAATGTAGGAAGGAAGCATTCGTAATGTTAGTTTTAATTGTGACTGGTAATGAAAAACTTTAGTTGAACCTATGCAGTGAAAAATCCAAAACATGATGAAGCACAATAAAACACACTTATAGGAAAATACACACCTTGCCCTCAACTGCAGTCAAGGTCATGATTTTCATACTGGTACCTTCTTGTCTAGAAAATAGAAATCGGATCTAATGAGTTAATTTACAGTATAGCACTGCCTATGTCCCTATTAGGATTAGATTCACTAAGATTAGATCCAACTTTATTGTCATTGTTCATAGTACAGGTACAGACCCAATGAAATGCAGTTAGCATCTAACCAGAGTGCATTGGACAGTGTTATTCATGCAGTTAGTGGTCATTGAGATGGTACAGCGAGTTGTAGAAATTTGAATATGTCTATTGCAAAAAAATAAAATATACAGTATTAAGATGGTTTTCGGGGCCAGGTGGTTTGTCTTTTGTGAACGGAAGGTCGCTGGTTTGATCCCCAGGCAGGTCATGACTGAAGTGCCCTAAGCAAGGCACCTACCCCCCTAACTGCTCCCCGGGCACCGTGCATGGAGCTACCCACCACTTTGGGCACATGTTCTCACAGCCTAGTGTGTTCACTAGTCTCTGTGTTTCATTGCATTAATGGGTTAAATGCTAAGGTCAAATTCTGTTGTGTGTGTGTGTGTGTGTGTGTGTGTGTGTGTGGGGGAAGGGGAGGTATTTTTACTAACCTAGATGTGTCATGTGACAATATGATCATGCTTAATTAAATTTATTTACTTATACACTTATTTATTTATTCTTATTATCCTTACGACTCGTGTCTGTTGTATTATGTTATCAGCTTGAATGTAAACAATTATATTACAGCATTGAATAATAAAACTTAAATGAACTCACAGCGATACAGTGACTTGTACCTGTAGCTGTGATTATAATCACCTCACTTTTCTCATCTATTTAAGCTTCTTTTTCCTGCACGTAATGTTCTCCCAGGTATAGAATAAAGACCAAGTCCATCCAGACCAAGGAGACTATTTGGCGACGCTTCAAAAACAGTGATTTTGTTTTTGTTTGTGTACCGTTTGTTTATATATAGTATACCACATTCCTCTTATTTTATTTTACTTAATCTTTATGTTGACACGTGTTGGAATAGAAATTCTGTGTACACCTGGCAAATAAAGATTCTGATAAAACAAACTATACTAAATAAAGTCATGCTTACGTTCCAATGGATGTAGAGTCTCCCTCCGAGATAAGAAGGAAATCAAGGATGTAGAGATCAGGCCAACAGCACAACATGACCAGTGAATGTGTGTCCCACAAACTCAGCATGTTCTTAAAAAGAAAAAGATAAAAAATTCACTTTTGTTGTTGTGAACTGAGGTTAGCAACAGTTAAAATGTTAAAAATACAGGTGATTGTATGCTGTGTAAAAAAACGTGTTTTTAATTCTGTGCGGTTGCTTCTCATGTTATCCAAGAGGAAAAGGAGCTCATTATTCAAAATTAGAATTTGCCAATTGTAATTCTGTGATGCTTCAGTGGCGTTTTTGAGGAAGAGCTGCTCCATATCTGGTTGTTGCAATAGATGTGCCCAACTGGAAATTAAAACTTGCTATTGTGAAGACTTTTACAACCAACACAGGCAAAATAACACTAAATAACACTGTTCTAATCTAACCAGCATGACTAAAAGGCAAATAGCTTATAAAAGAGGACTAAAAGCCATTACTTGTAATAGTAATAAGTTTCTCACCTCCTGATTTAGCACATACATCAAACTGTCCACCACCTGAATTTTTTTGACACCTGAGAGACAGAATAGACAAAATCAGCTAAATTAAATGTCTCTGAACACATTTTATTGCAGAAATTAATTAGGTAATTTTAATCTTATTATACACTACAGCACAAAACTATTGTGTCACTATTTCAGAAGAAAATTATTGCTTTTGTCTGTTTGGAGACTCTGATAAAATACACAAGTGCTGCTGATACTCAATCTTCTAAATTAAAACAACCCCAATTCATGATGCTCCTGGGTCCGATGATGCCTTGTATGAAATTTGTGCTAAATTGTTAGCAGACTAAACAACCATACTAAAGTCTATAAGCTGCCAACAGCTTGTAGGAGACACCAAAACCTTGTTGAAACAAAGATGTCATACATCACCCTTCTACATTAGAAGACTGAACATCTGGAGCAGCAGCAGCATTTGTGGACTGTATTATAGTCTTCAAACAGCAAAAAAAAAAGCATTTTCTTCTGAAGTAAAAGTATGTATTTACATGTAAAACATTAAGAAAAATGAATGGGTGGCCAAAATACTTTTGCAGTTGATTTAATAATAAACAAGCAGAATAAGCAATAAAAATGTTTAAAAATACAGTTTATCTATTTGAAATTAACATTTATACAGTAGTACTCATATCACCAGGTGATGCTAACTGTATGTTAACAAGTTGGATTAACACAGTATGTGTGAAGAGAATGAGGAATAACACAAACAATTAGCCTCATATTAGTAACAGAATCAACCAGACACTCCATCCAGAACAGGGAAAACTATGGCTGCTTTGGGTGGATATTTGGGGGATAAACCGTTTGAAATGTGTCGTTCAGCTTTAACAATAACTTAACTATGAGATACCTTTCAGGCAAAATGTTAAAATTACATTTTAAAAACAAAAAAGCCAGCATACAGCATTAGCATTTCCTATCTGGCTACCAAAAAATCCACCTCTTCTGGCTATTCGCTTTAATAAGTGACAAACCATGTAGCTTTACCGGGCATTAAAGTTGAGTCCAGAACATTGACAATGGACATTGACCTCTCATCAATACCCATGCACCAATGGGAAATGATATTTTCACCATCAGCCTATTAAAAAAGATGAATCATAATTTATGCAAACAAGCACATCCTTAAAGATAAATATTTCAAATATTTATTGAAATATATGTAAATCACATCAGCTTAACCAACACTAAACTGAAGCTTCATATTGAATTGAATCAGCAGTAAAACAAAATGCAAGTAAGGATAATAAAAGATTAAGGTTACTCCAATCAAGAGGTGAACATCACTGCCAAAAGAGGCCAATGCTGCTGAGACACAGCCCTCTCCGCTGATCTCTTTAGTGGAGCAGAAATCCATATGAATTTGTGTTTGAATCTGAAAGAAAGTTTCCAATCAACAGCTAAAGAAAACAGTAACAATCAGGAAGAATAAAGACTAGTTTAATATAAAAGCAAGCTACCTCATTTAAGGCCCCCAAGTCCATATTCTCAATTGCTGTTGATACAAAAACGGGCAAAACTAATTATCATTTTAGGATTGCATTCTATACTTATTAAAACAATAATGAATTTTAGTGGTTAACACTAACCTTGCTTGGTCTTCTCCAAAGCAAGATTAGATATATGTAAGAATCCATGATGAACAATGACAAAAAGATGGTACAATCCTAAAAATCAAAGAACAAGTTACTGAACAATACACACTTGCCTGTAAATGTTAACTGAAATTAAAAATATATCAAAATAACAGCAGATAAATATATTTCCACATCTAGATATACCTGGAGAGTTTAGTGCTTCATGCAGGATTAGGTTCTTGTAGGTGGTTTCATGTCTGTTTGATGGATGTTGTTGCAAAGCCTGGGACAAAATTAACATAAGCTACAGTATGACCTTAACTGACTTAGGCAACAGAACATTAAAATGAATTCTTACACACTCAAACATTAGCTGGGCAGCTTACTTTGGTCAAAATTGTCTTCTTCAGGGGCACATATATAATGTGAAGGTTGCCATTTCTTTCTCCAACAAATAAAAACTGTCCCTGAGGGCAAATACTCACAACATCCACTGGAGTATCTGTATGAACAGACAGCGTATGAATAATCTGTATCTTACATAAAACTTGACAGTACAGCTAGCAAGAATGAATTGCGTGTTTGTTTACCAAAATACAAGTGAACCAGTATGGTTTGGAAATTAGGATCAAAGAGGACCACAGTGGAGTCTGCAACAACAAGGCAGCAGTTCTGATTATTTGAAGCATAGATTCTGGAGTTAGACGGCACCTATAAAGAAAGTATAAACAGAAAACTAAATTTAAGATAACAAATTATCTATTTAGATGGTTATTTTGATAATGACATGTTAACCACAGATAAATCACAATTTTTTAAATGTAATCTATGTCATTCATACAGAACTATACAGTTGTCAAGAGAATTCATTGTTTGATTGGTGCAGCTTACTTGTATTAGAAAGTATATAAAGTTAGAATATAGAATCAATTGCCAAATCTGAGTAGTGAAACATTTTAATACTTTCAATTGTTGATGCTGCTCTAATATAAACTCTGCAGGGACGATGACATTGTGGCAACACAATCTACAACCTCGCAGCTTTAATGCAACGTTGCAATGAGATTGTCTCAATACTAAAGTTTTGATACTAATACCAAGTGTAGCATCATGATACTTGATACCAAATAAATAATCTGATTACAAACTAAAAACACACATCATTGTCTTTAATATTTATTTGCTAGAACAGACACATTTCTACATTTTACACTTTAACTGCAATATCTGATCTTTTATAAATGTAAATGTGAATTCTTCAGTTTTCAACAGAATACAGTAAAATAAATTGTGCAGCTTTTTTAAACACTGAAAGTTAGTGTATAGAACAAACTTAAGTATTGAAAAGTTTAGATACTTGGTGCTGGCCTTGGATATATCAGTATTTATCAGATATGTAGTCAGACTGTCTGTGACTGATAATAACACTGTACCTGTTCAGAAGGTGAGATTCTCACTAGTGTGTCCACCTGATACAGGGCACTTCCTTGCACAGAGTCGCTGGACAAACGGACCGTGTTTGCGTCCTCGTTAATCAAAAGCTCAACGTTGTTCCACATCCTTTATGAGGTTACAGAGCCTGCTGTCTAAAAGGAAATCTCATAAAATATGAATTTTGAAGTCTGGTAAAATGTCCGTGAACTGGGCGGTCAGTGACACTTGCGTTTTTACAGCGAATTTACTCCAAAATCGACGATTAACTAAATTAGCTTAAATATAAAATCAATCCGTAGAGTTCACGCTTTTATAAAATAGCTAATATGGTGGAATAAATGCATTAAACGTCTGTTTCTGCAAAATAAACATACAGTATAAGTGTAACTCATCTCGTTTACTGAAAAATCCATATTCAACTCACAGTTGGCGCCATGTATACGTTTTTCCGGTATTTCGACGACGAACTTCCGGTTTCCGTTTGTAGTTTTATTTTTCTTCAAAATATACAGATCCTATGTTTATAAGCTACGTACTCACCAGTGACGAAATTTTGATTTCAGAGGTGGGGGGAGCTTGATTATAAATTAAATGATTATGAATTATTAATTGTTAATAAATTATTAATTATATCTTTTACATAATATCTTACTAATAATTATTAGCTTCTGTTAATAATACACTCATAATACCTATTAATAGTTATTATTAATAGTAAAATAATACAATTAATATTAATATTAATACATTATTACATATGAATAAATTGTTATATTGAACATTGAACTCTTTCGTTCACTGTGTTTTATAGTAGTTCTTGTAGTTTTATATTGTTACTGTTAAGTTTACTGTTCCATTTGTGGTTTGACTTGTTGTATCTTGCAAAATAATGATCACCCACTTCTGTGCTTCACTTTGTTAGTTAACTTCATTCCAACTAAATACACAATAATTTTACACTTACTTTTGGAATGTGTGATCAACAGACCTAATTTGCATAAAATATACTGTATTGAGTAAAAATAAGCAGTTAACACATGTCAATTTGACACAAAGACCAAATAAGTGTTAACTATTAACATTGCAACCCAATCAACTCATTCAAAGCTTACAAACACAGACACAGATTTAAACGCCCAACATCATAACAACTTATAGAGGCAGCTGAACACGACTCCAGGGGGGTATTCCACAAAGCAGGCTTACTCAGGTTACCCAGGTAACTCAAGCCCGAAGTCGAACTTGTCCTATGAGAAAAGAGCAGCAGGACGTCCCTATTGGTCAATCCTCAAAGTATGGCTTAAACTTGGAAATCCTGCTTTGTGGAATACCCCCCTGTCCAACTAAGGCTGTTTACAACCAGATGGAGTGACAGCGTGGACGGCCAATCAGACGTTAGTAAGAAACAGCAGAGCCAATCGATGACCTTGTTGACATTGTAAAGTGAAACAGGCTTCAACTTGAGCGGCCGTTTTCCGCTTGGTCCTAGTGCTAGACATGTCTACAATTAATATAGAGTAACATTGTTTTTGGACTGCAAAAACTGCAGAGAACCAAAACTGCATTTGTTAAAAAAATGTTTAATCACAATGTTCCTTTTGCCATTCAGTTTTGGAAACTTACTTATTTTGTACCTAAAGGAATTTTGGAAGGAGATCTCCTTAATTGGGTTTATGTCTCTGCACAAATGTATTGCTATAAATGAGATGATGGTTTTGTTCTTAAACTGTGATAAAAATTCAAACAAAATAAATCAAGTTATGAATCTGATCACCTTCCTTGGTAAATTTCATATACACAAATCTAGAGCCATGTCATTGGTTCCAAACTTTAGGGTGCTCTGCAATGATCTGACAGCCTTTTATGATTCTTTATCACAAATACAAATGAATAAACAAGAAAAAAAGACATATCTTCTTCTAAAGGATATTATTAAAGGACTGTGTTAAGATATTTACACCATATTAGGCCAGATATGTGTATGGATGTATTCAAATATATAGTTTGTTTGTTTATTTATTTATTTATTCTTTCCTTCTGTTGGTTCTTAACTATTATTAGATGTTTTAATGTATTTAATGTAGTTTACGTTTAATGTATGTATTGAAAACAAGAATTACACTATGTACAATAATGTTTACAAAATAAATTTAAAAAATGTTTAATTTAAAAAAGGAAGAGTAACAAGCGAGAGCATCCGGGTTACTGCGTATTGTGTTAGCAAAGCTAACCGGCTACAACAACGACAGCATCGAAGTCGATTCTCCAGGGCATGAACACCTATAGAGTTAAACAAATTTGAGGTCTTTCAAACTAGGTTCGGCGGTGAGTGCATGGTTCCTATTATTTACAGACTACATCTGGTGGGAGAACATTTCTTTAAAACGAAAAAAAAATATCTTAGCGTTATCTGGACATTAACTACCGAATGAGCCAGAGCCTAGCTCGGAGGCCTTGTTAGCAGCTATAAGTAAACAGTAACTGTACTGTAGTAAAGCTTTCCAGTTAACGAGTGAAGTTCACCATTACCTGTGTATTGTAACAGTTCGAAAACGTCTCACATTTTCGTCTTCCTGAAAAGTGCTTTAGAAGCAGTTTATTGAGTGGAATGGTTAGCTAATATACTTACAATAGGCACAGTCTAGTTAGCTTAGCTAGCCACCGAACTAACAGTCACCAGCTCAGTACACATATCCAGACTAGAAACGAAGTTTTATTAAAATCAAACTTATAAATAGCTGATCACAATCAATTGTTAGGCCATAACTTATCCTTATAGTAATTACACTAATTTTTCCATTGTACATCAACTTTTATCCTCATACATATACAGTACTGTTATTGCACTACCATGTATATTATATACTTGTCCATAATTTAATTTGTATAATATTTGTGTAAATAAGTACACAGTGTGTTCGTCATTTGTATCCAATATTCTATATATACTAATATATGTAGCATAGCTGAGCTTTTGTGATTGGGTGCTCTGTATTGTGTTCCATTAAAAAGAGACACAATTCATTCTAAATTGCCTCAATTTGTAACCTGTTTTCTTTATTTGTGTGTATTGGAGAGTGAACAGTACATTTAAAATGTTTATGTGCGAAATTGAAGGGATGATTCACTCCATGTCTATACAATTCCCAAGAAAAATCCAAGCCAAGGCATGTCTAGAGACAAAAAAATAACACAATGTTAAAGCTCACAGTAATTCATACAGAAAATATTTAAAATGTGTTTTTCTTAAATGTAGACCATTCTAAAGATACCAGTCAATATGCTGTTTTACTATGTTTGTAATGGTAATGTTCCCTGTTGTTATACCATTGTAATGATTACACAATAGAATAAGCAATGGATCGATTGGTTTTGTCAAAAGGAATTTCTGTGTTTATCAGTCAAAGTAATTTCTATTAATCATTTTATGGAAGAGTGAGTTGAAAAACAAGGTGGTCTGCCTGAACGTCTCTCTCAATCTTGATGAAGTTGTATTAGTAGTATTACTACTGTATTAGTAGTCTTGGGTCCAAACCTGGTCCTGAAGGGTAATGCAGTATATGTAAATAAGTTGTAAATTTTTTAATGTAGGAGATGGCAAATTGAACATTTAATTGTTAATATTTTTGTTGTAATCTCCTTTCCACACAAAACTTGGGGGGGCGTGTGAGTGGAAAAGCCTCACTAATGGTTATAATGGCTGAAACAACAATAACAGTGTTGATCTAAGACATTTAGTTGACATTATCATTGTTTGCTACTAACAAACTACTGTGTTCCTTAATTAGGCAAATGACGCTGCCCTGAACAAGTTACTGTTTATAACCGCAGTCTTTGACGTGGACTTGCACATTCAACATGGAAACTTCTAAATCACCTAGGAGCTCAAAACATCATTCACGGTCTAGATCACGTTCAAAGGACCGAAAACGCAAGTCAGGTAAATCTTTATTATTATTGTTTATTATTATTATTAAAAGCATTAACAGTAAAACTATCATGGATATGTTGTCCTAAAATTTTATGTCCATTTTAGAAAAGATCTGTACATTATTTTGTGTATTTAAAATGTTGCTGTTATATATAATTAATATACACTTGTGTCTTTTGTTATGTTATTACATTTTTGAATATATTTTCAGAGAATGAAAATGAACAAAGAATATGTTTACTAAGAATAGTAATTTCAAACTTCAAACCAGTGCCCAGGAAATTAATACTCTCAACTCAGTTAAACATATACTGAGGGCCCTAAAAAAAAAAAAGGGCCCTACCAAATTCACGGTTTTGTAAATCAAGCCTTTTCCTATCAAACAGACCATTTGCCGTGCAGTGTTGGGAAAATTTAACAATGAAGTAGTTTGTTTCTTAATTGGAGCTTCTGCAAGCCAAGGTGAAATTCAAAAAGGGGGGCACCCATGAGCAATGGAACTTTGACACCAAAGCTGAAGTAATGCGTTATTTTTCCTGCTGCCTAGTAATAAGTGATCTGTGCCTTATTGAAACATGATGCTACATTTTATCTCATAGGCTTCCCCCACAGTAAATTATTCATTCCTGCTCAAATTAAGGGTATCTAGGTTGTGGACTGAAAGGGTTTGGAGAAAAGTGCCATATTAATTTAACTGTGAGAATGATATTTATAACATTCAATGCACTCATGATGTACAGTTAGTTTTATTTAACTGTCATGAATAATAGCATTTTTCTTAAAAGCCATGAAATTTGAGATGCCAGATCTGTAAAAAATTCCTGTGAATTTGGTAGGGTCCTATTAATGATGAATCTAATTAAATGAGTGTAATGATGTAGAGGGTACACATTTGTCCAATTCTAAATAGTCTGGGTCCACTAAATCCTAGTAATAAAATATATTATGAGTAAAGAAAAAAAGTAACAGCTTACTGAGAACATATTTTTTTCGTATTACCTGATGAATGAAAATAACAGACTAATTTATGCTGTGTGCACTTATTTTCAGCTGGGAATAGTGTTCCAAAAAGATGATTGCAACATCCTTCCCTTTAAGAACAGTCCTGTGTCCTTGGACTCATGGGATTTTTCGTTTTCTGTATACCATATGTATGCTAAAACACAGCAGGTTATCTGCCTATTCTGTTTTCACTTCTGTTACAAATACTAGTGCATCTCAGAAAATTATAACATCATTAAAAAGTTAATTTCTGTTCAAAATTTAAATCAGAAAGGCAAACTGTCATATTTTATATTCAGTACACAAAGTGATGTTTCAAACCATTTTTTTGTTTTATTGTTAATACTGTTTGAATAATAATTTAACTCAAAATGAAATATTCTAATAATTTGAGATTCTGGATAATAATGAGCCATAAGCCATACTGATCAACAATAAAACAAAAATGTCGTGAAAGTGTAATGAATGCAAAATGACTATTTACCTTTTTGAATAAAATTAAGAACACAAACTTTTCCATGATATTCAAATTTTTGAGATGCACTAGTATAGTTTCCTATTTATCTACCTATAGATACACTCAGCTTCAGTTGTAATAGCTTCAATTCCGTATAATAAGTATATCTGCAGTGAACTGAGGATTATTTGTTGCAACATGAAGGTGGGCTACACTTTTTTACATTTTATTCTCAATTTTAGGTGACAAGAAGCACAGAAGATCCCGGAGCAGAAGCAAAGAGGTAACTAAATTAATGTCCATTTCACTCACATAGACATAAGATGAGGTACTCACATCATTAAAATAATTTATTAGCTGACATTTCTAGTTTTAGTCCAGGGTAAGTATGTCAGCTTCAGTGTTTGGTTGTTAGCTATGGGTTCAGTAATTCTTCAGGGGTAAATTACTTTGGTTCTCTTTCTCACATGTCAGATGTGTGAAATTAGAGATCACTAAAATAGCTTATAGATTGTGTGGGATTTGTTTTGGTAAAAGCCTGTACTTAGATCACATGATAACATCTGTATAATAAATTACACTCAGCGTGCTAATGCACGAAGAGACACTCTGAACAGAAGACGCTGCTGACAGATAGCAAAATTATATGCCTACAACTGGACAGGTAACTATCAGCCATTCAATTTTATACTTGCCTAAAATAATTGTTTGTCTAGCAATCTGAATCATTGCCCTTCTTCTGTTTTTCTAAGTCCCAACTTGTTGCAGTAGAATCAGATTAACTACAATAGCCCTGCTTCTATGCATGCACAATGGGAATACCACGCGACAGTCACTGCAGCAAATATAATTTAGAAGCTAACTTGAAAATGTGCAAATAATTTTCAGTAGTTTCTTTGAACATGTAGAAAATGTTTGTTATAAAGTAAAAGTGCCTGCATGTGTCAAAAGGAAAACCAACTACTAAGCCATGCTATAAAGGTACAGAATCCTTCATAAATCACTCCCCGATCATGCATTTGGGTAGGCCAAGAACCTTGTTAGGTTTTTTTTGTTTGTATTATTAATTAACAGTGTTGGGAACGTTACTTTAAAAAAGTAATTAGTTATAGTTACTCACTACTTGTTAAAAAAAGTAACTTAGTTAGTAACTGAATTACTCTATAATAAAAGTAACTCGTTACCAGGGAAAGTAACTATTTGCATTACAGTTTAAAAAAGTTATGTCAAAGAATAAGTATTTTTTGAAAAAGCAGTTTTCGCAGTCAGTTGAAATGTGTAGATCAGAAAGGTGTTTGTACATAACTTTTGAAATTTATTGCACATCAACAGACCAGTGCAGGATAAAATCCTTTAAAATACCAAATCTTTGTGTAAAAAAACAGTTATACACTATATATATTTATATAGTTAAACATTATATAAAGTGCATTTACATCTATCAAATTAAATTAAATTCTCTCAACCTGAGACAACATTCTTCAAAAATCAAGCCTTTGCTGCTTGGCGGACTTTGCTCCGAGTCCTTTGCTAGTGGACGGCTTACTTTGGTGTCGGTGTTTCTAGCCACTA